>CAJHQP010001374.1:0-118478 GCA_905132765.1 Moricandia arvensis | reverse complement strand
TCGATATGAGCATGAGATTGAGTAATCAATCAATTGCTAGTTTAATGATGAAGAGTTTGGAGGTCGGAAGAAAATCCTGTAAAGCTTAGATGATGAAGACGACTTTGTTACAAGAGTCTGAAGAATTAAAAAAGTCTAGTGACACACTAGTTATGGGAACATCTTTCTATTTTGTATTTGAGTTTAAAGAAGTTGTATTAGAGTACATCCTCTGTAAGGTGAGAAACATTATGTAAGATAAGTGAGATAAGATGAAGCTTAGTTTTAAGTGTGGTATTAGAAAAAATAAAAATAAAATGGAAGGTTTATTGCTCTTATGATAGCGAAGACAATGGTGGTTGGTAAAAACATGGTACATGTACCATAGTTGCACTCCTCCTAGTGTAAGCTCCTAAAAAGTTTGGTACTAGAAAAGATGTTTTTGAATAAATTGAGAGAAAATAGTGAGTTAATGCATGAGAAAATTCAAAAACATGTTCAGAACATTTGAAAACTAATTGCATCAAGGAATCATTGCCAACAAGGAAGAGTATTAACTTTGAAATGTCTAGAGAAATAGTATGTTGCAGTAGCGGACCCAACTTTAAATTTTAGGAGTGTCATAAATTGGACTTTGGTCCAGAACTAAAATAGTTTTAGGAAAAAATCAGTAAAAAGCAGCACAATATTGATTCGAACCGAGATTAGGTGAGTCAGGAGAGGATAATGTTAACCAAATAACCTATGAAACTTTTGTCCACTGTAACAAATCAGCTAAAACTTAAATTTAACATGTGTCAGCTGACCCACTATTGCTTAACGTGGGTTTACCTCTGGTATGTTGACCAGTTTGCTCATCTTAGAGGATATGTAAAACAGATTGAAAAGACTAACTTGGGTAGTAATGTTGTGCTTGATACGTTTTTGAATGATGCTGGTATGGACGTTTTTCATTGGTTTTACATATGTTTTATAATTTTAGTAATTCTCAAAGAGGTTATCTAATACTCTTTGCAAAACTTTCATTAGCGCTATGGAATGACTACTCATTCTCTGCTCACTGAAAGTAACAGGCACAATATTACCAGAGAATTGTCTCCACCTATGCATGATGACACTTTTGGCTGTAATTCTGCTTGGTCTCGAGAGCAGAAGAAAGCATGTTTGAGCTAAGGTTTTTGACTTCCCACAATCGGAGCTAATCACTCGCGGTTTGGGGTCTGTGTCGCTTGTTTCTTCGCCACTTATGGCTAAGGCGCTAGCTCCCCGAGCAGCTCTTCCTTCTGCTCAACATCTTCACCTTCAAAGTATGGATGCATTTGGACTCTCAAGAGCTTATCCCAAATATCATCTCAAAGACCTAACCGCTAGAACTTTATGAAATTCTCACAAATATCGAAATTCTATCATCTTCATTTAGCTTCATTAACTTTTCATCCATCCTTTGAGAGCAGAATATGACAACATAGGTTTGAGCATTTTACCCGAATTTAAAAACATAAACTGGAATTGATCGAAAAAACAGGTTTGTGTTCGAGTATGTACTTAAGTATTTATTGGGTCTTTTTATTTGGACCAGTGGGTCTCGGTTTGGGTGCATGTCCAGGCCCGGCTTAACATTATAATGGGCCCATGGACAATTTTATTTTTTATGTATTAGAGTTTACTAGACAAAAATTTTGGGCCCTTCTTGTTAAGAAAAAAACCAAATTATGGGCCCTTTTTCGCTATAAAATTATGTGATTTTAAGTTGGGCCCTAGGCATTTGCCATGTTTGCCTCCCCCCTAAGCCGGCACTGTGCATGTCCTATCTGAAACCCGATCAGATACCCTAAATACCCGAAATACTTTATATTTATTAGGTATATTTGGATATTACAAGTATATATTCAGTATTACAAATATTTTTTAAATTCGGGTTTGAGTTTTCATATATAGTTTCGGGTTTTAGGTAGATCTTCAGATTTTTAGATAAGTTGTTGGGGTATTCACGTAAAATTTTGGATCCTCAGCCTGGGTTCCAAGTAAAATTTTGGATATTTTTGGGTATTTGAATATTCTTCAAGTATTTTCATATTTTCGGGTTTTTCAGATTCCATGTATTATTTCGGACAATTCAGGTCCATTACGGATACTTCACTTCTTTTTTTTAAATCCTAAATACTTGAACTAGTTCTACTCGACTAGACATTCCGAAAACATGTATTTAAAATAAGAAACCAAACCAATCAATGCGGATTCAAAAGATCTTATAAATATATTTGAATTTTGGTAAGATTTTTATATTTTTCTCAACAGATTTTGTTATAATTAAAATAAACATTAAATCTATAAGTAAAATTTCTTGTCACTAATATTTTTAATCAATTATTAAAAATTCAAAATTTTCTAGTAGTATATTTGTAAAATAATACATGAACTAAATGTTAGTTATATACTATTATATTCTGTATTTAATTATTTTAAGATAATATATTTGTGAGTTTTAAAATAAATAAAATGATAATATATATTTGTAGATATAAAAATTTAGCATATGTTAATAATTTTAATTTTTGTGTAAAATATTACATAGTTTACTAATTTTAACCCGTTTTAAAAAAAGGATCTATTAATCTACCAACTTAATATATTTTTTCATATTTAATTTATAGAGAAGGTATGTTTTAATATAATAATATAGACTATAATTATAAAATTTATAAAATAGCATATAATTTTTATTTTCTTTTGTTTTGTGATAAAAATTTAGTTATCATTAATTTATAATAAAAGTACATTACTAATTACGAAATTACAAAACATTATTTTATAAAAGATATAAAAATTTTGGGTAGGATTTTTTTAGATTTTTCTCAACAAATTTTATTATAACTAAAAATAAAGTCTAATTCCTAAATAAATTTTATTTATTGTTAATATTTTTATTAATTATTAAGATTTAATTTAAATAATCAAATATGTCACATTAAATCTTCTCTATTAAAAGAGAAGTACAATTTTTATCTATTATAAAAAGTCATACTAAGTCTATTTCAGCAATTACATCTATTTGATTATTTAAATTAATCTATTAAATACAAAATATTCCTAATATTTTTAATAATTATTAGGATGTTAATAATAAATCAGTTACAACAAAATTTATTGTAAAAAATCTAACAAGATCTTACTAATATTTTAAATATTTTTAAATGAATGTATTTATTAATGTAGTTATTAGTAATATAATATTATTATAGATTAAAATTAAATAAAAAATTTATTATATAAATAAATTCTATGATATTTTTAGAGATTTTATAAGTATAATCTGCGGATCAAAGTCTAGTAGTTAATTAAATGGTCCTACCATGATTTGTTAACAATAAATAAAATATAAGACTCTAATTTAATAGATTATATAAGAGACTAATTAAAATCAGAATATTAAGTTAAATATAATATGTTAGAATGTCAGATATACAAAAATTGATCTCTTAAAATGATACTAGAAATTTAGTTAACGCATTACTATGGAATCAACGAACTAATTATCGATATCATATAATGGAAAAAGATGGAACTTTAATTACTACATTTAAACATTTTTGTAAGGGCGATTGTATACCAAATTAAAGACACAGATATGCATAAATTACAAAGAAACATTAAGACTACTAAAAACAAGATCTACTTTTGATTCATTGCACTCAGCAGATGTTTTACCGTAAAGAACTCATGCAGGCTTGGTATTGAGACAGTACAAGGCTAAGACTTTTGATCAGCAGAACCCAAAGGAGCGATCTAACTCCTGCTCACTCTCGCAGTTGTATCCAAATTCAAAAGCTCGACCTAAGAAGATACAACACCGTTCACTTATATGTAGGATCATAAACGGAAAAGGAGCAGAAAGAGAGAGAGAGATGGATATGTACCAAACCGGCCTCTTCCTGTTAATACTTCAGCTTCTTGTTCAGCTTCATCCTCATCTGCGTCTGAATCATCTTGTACGAGTAAACTTTCAGAACAAAGCCCTGAGATAGTACAAACCATGTTCCCACTCTCCCGACAAAATATTACTTCCTTGCAGTTGTCATCGCATACTGTTTATAAGACCATATAACAACAGGTTAAGTTCAAACAGCACAAGCAAATTCACATTCTTTTTACAGCGTTCTTCATTATTCCATACCATGAACATTTCCCGTCTCTTGGCATATGAAAACGTCGTCGATCTGATGGTAATCACATTTTGTTCCCAAGCAAACATGGCCAGTTACAGCCTTATCGGGAAGTCCTTTGCTTTTCTTCCACAGAGATACTTTGTCAAGTACAGTTTTGTCAAGAACTATCTGGTCATCCACCATCTAAAGGATTGCGAACAAGAACGTGAGAATACATCAACCAAGATTCGTATTTCGAGAAAATAAAACAGCTATGAGATGCACATGTTACCTCGGCGGCAAGAGGTGCTTGGCTTCGCTTTGCTGCTTGCATTTGAATGTAATACTCTTTAAAATCCGTCGGACAGCTTCTGACAAGTTCAATCATGTCCTTCTCGTCACGCTAATATTCAACAAGAGAAAATAATGAACTCTAATACCAACTCACAGTACCATTTATGTACTCTTCAACAATGTCAAAAACAAATTGTACACAAAACAACTCACATCGATATACAGCTTCTTCCAAGCACACTCACGTAGCATCCTAGTTGAAGGCATTAGACCCCACCGGATACAATACCTGCAAACGAAATCAATCAAAGAGTACGTTTTAGATACAAAGGATTGATTTGGAAAGCTCCATTATCAACAAGACTGCAGAATATTAGAAGAGAGCTTACAAGCGACGCCACAACGATTCATCAGAGGCAGCAAAGTTGAGAAATTTACACACTAAAGAGCATGACAGAAGATCCTGTAATAACCATATTCAAACAATTTAGATCAAACGAAATCCTCAAGATTATCAAGACAACAATTAAAACAATATTAGCCTGAGAATGCAGATGAACAATAATACCTCAGAGGATAAGAACTTGAAGATATGACGAAACAGCTCTGTCGGAACTTTGCTGAAAACTCCACTCTCTATTCTCTTTACCACATTTCTATCTTTGTTCTTTCCATCTTCCTTTCGATCTCCATCATTCTCTACAACCTTCGTTTTGTCCTTGTCAAGACGTTGTCGTTTTGGTTCAGGTTCTTTCGTTTTTTCTTCATCCTCTACCTATTAAAAACACAAAGGCATCAATGAAAGATTCAACCTTTCACATGAAAACATCAACAAAAAGGTAAATCACAATTCAAAATAGACATCAATTGAAAAAAAAAAACATGAACCAGATGTGTTTTTGATTTTGATTCAGACTGACCAAACCCAGATTCGATTGTAATAAAATCAAGAATAAGTATGAATTGCACGAAAAACATCAGATTTACAAATCTTATTACATAATAATAAAGAAACTAAACCCTAATTAAAATTTATAAATAATAATAATAAAGGAAAAAAATACCGATGAGACTTCTGATTCGAGGAAGCGAGCGAAGCACTCGTCTTCATCATCGGAAAGAGACATATAGTAGAATGGCAAAGATCGGAGCTCCGGCGACGACGGCTGATTTTATGTGGCTAAGGAAGGGATAGAGAGACGACAGGGTTGGCGATGAGATTGGAGATGACTTCGGGCCAAGCAGGCTTTAATTATGGGCCTCATAACCTGTAATTAAAGTTGGGCTAGCTATAAGTATAACTGGACTCTCATATGAACGTTATTATAAAGGGACAATTCTACAAAAATACCTCAACTAAATTCAATTAAATTTTTTAATACCTAAACTTTTCCATAATCCAGTTTAATACCCTAATTAATTATTTTATTTATTTTAATATAATTTTTTTTAAAAAATTCTATCCATTTTAATACCCAAATTTTATTTATTTTAACTAAAAATACTAATAAGTTTAAACAAAATTTTAAAAATCTCCAAAATCTAAGAGAAAATATGATTTAAAAAAATTATTTTAACATTTATGAATGAAGGTAAATAAATTATTGAGAAAATTACAAACTTTTTAAATTAATTTTGAATGTAAAAAATTGTTTTCTATTTTAGAAAACAACAAAATTCAATATTTAATAATTTAAAATTTAAAATTTTATTACAAAGTTTAAGATTATTAAAAATTAATTCATTTTATTTTTCAAACATAAAATAAAATTAGAATTTTTTGAGAATTTAAATTTTAGATATTCTTTAAGTTTTATTTGAAATTTATTAGTATTTAACTAAAATAAAAAAATGTGGGTATTAAAATGGGCATAGTTTAAAAGTTTATATATTAAAATGATAAAAATAAGGGCAAATCTCTCAAATAACACATTTTGAAGTTTTTGTCACAAAAATAACCTTCAAAAACAAAAATGACCAAACTAGACCTTTTTATTTTTTAAAACTAATATTTTTATTTATTTTTTCAATTTTAAACCTCACCCCCAAAACTCCACCTCATAAATCTAAACCCTAAGTCTAGATTAGTTAACCCATGGGGTATAAACGTATATTTACCCCCAAAATCCCACCTCATAAAGGTTATTTTTGTCATTTTTTCCTCAAATTTTATTTTTGTGACAAAAACTTTTTTAGGTCTATCTTAGGGTATTTCTCTAAAAATAATTAGTTGGGTTATAAAATTGTATAGCGAAAAGTTTGAGTATTAAAAAGATTAATAAAATTTAGTTGGAATATTTTTATGGAATTTTTCCTATTATAAATTGATTCGAGACAGAATTATTTTAGTTTAAAAGTTCTTTAAATTATCATGTATACACTTATCGTTTAATCTATATAATTTAGAGAAATACCCTAAGATAAAACTAAAAAAGTTTTTATCACAAAAATAAACTTTGAAGAAAAAAATGACAAAAATAACCTTTATAGGATGGGATTTTGAGGGTAAATATATGTTTATACCCCTTGGGTTAACTAATCTAGACTTAGGGTTTAGAGTTATGGGGTGGGGTTTTGGGGGTGAGGTTTAAAATTGAAAAAATAAATAAAAAATATTAATTTTTAAAAAATAAAAAAAGTCTAGTTTGGTCATTTTTGTTTTTGAAGGTTATTTTTGTGACAAAAACTTCAAAATGTGTTATTTGAGAGATTTGCCCATATATTTATATAAAGAAGAGTTTTTCTCTCCTCTAAGACTGCCACCTCATCAAATAGATGAAGGAGGAAATGACACCTGTCCAAACTTTAAAGAAAGTTATTTTGTCTATGGCCTTTATCGAGTGAAAAATATGTGGGCTTGGATTTATTGTTATTTGGTCTGATAAAAAAACAAAAGATAGCCGATCTTCGTATCTGGGATTAGTGTCTTTTCATTTTCTAACAGTTCATCATCTTCATCAAAATGAGGCGGCCGCCGTGGCAATCAAAAGCCAGAAAACGCCTCTTACTAGACGAAGGCATAACGATCTCTACAATTTCATTCAGTTTGTGGCATTTACATTCTCATTGACTCGATTAAGGCATGACTCCACTAACACGTGTTCAAGAAAACCATCGTCTTCTTTAAAGGTAACGAAACTGAACCTATAAATAAGGATGTTTACTACGATGAAATTCATCACTTTCTCATTCTCAATCATTGTGGATTATTTGATAAGATTTTACTTTCTAGGTTTCTACAGATATGTTCTTACTCTTTGTGTTTTATCTCTGTCTTACTAGGTCTGATATTGATGTCTATCGCTACCTTAAGCCTCTCTACAGTGACAACATAAAAGTTAGGCAAAAGGTATCTGATGGGAGTAACACTTTGATTCAATGGATCCACTGTATTAAAATTCAATTGACTGGGGTTTTTGTTGACACATGTTGACGAATTCATTGAGGAACTTTTATCCAAGGACTGCTATACGACGCTTGAAGTAAAGGTTTGTTCTTTTTGCACTTAAGATGAAAAAATTAACTTATGGTCTTCCAAGTATTGATAAACAACTCTCTACTTTGTCACGTTTGCACAATTAAAAATGTTTTAATAACATCAACTTATGTCCATAAAAATTGTGGAAACAAGTTTGCAAAGTATCCCTCATATCTGTCCACAATGTGTCCCCGTGTCTTGCTCTGGACCAGCTGGTATGAAGAAAACTATCTATGATTATTGTCTTTAATTAGTATTTTATTTGTCATTACTATCTTCCTAACAAAAAAATTCATACAGATTATTTGAAATTTATCAGAAAATATTAGAAAAGCACTTGCGAAATTTTTGTTGGGGCTAAATTGATTATTCTTGACAGCCTCTTATTACTTGAGTAAACTTCCAGTAACCCTCTATATTCTTCTTATCCTTTGAATGTTTGTTTTTGTGCATATTTGTATCAAATAGATACTATCAAATCTTATTTTCTAATTTAGAATCGTTACCATACTGACATTAAAATGGTACACTTAAGTACTGGTTCGGATTTCCTCAGTGGCTATATATGTCCTTGCAGGATCTTAAATTACTTGGGATTTAGACAGTACTACTATCATTGATCCTCAACTTTATTATGGATGTCTTCAGTGATCAACAACCAAGAAAGCAAATTTTATCAAACAAAGTTCTTGCCATGAAAGATTGCATGTGGATGTTAAATGAGCCGTACGGCCTGCCCATGCTGCGGTTTTCAGCATAAGAAACCAACCTCAAGTGCCGAAGATGATATAACAGGAGGATCACGATTGACTTCTCAGACTGTTCTGAGGCAAGAAGTACCAACTGCAACCTCTAAAAGTTACACCTTCAAAACAATAAGAGGCTGTTAGTTTTCATTTTCCCCCTTTCTGTCCTACATTATACACTTACTTAACCAATCATGAGTCACTCGGTATATGAGACATTGGTTTTCTGAAGTAGGAGAAGCCAGTCCCAACATGTTGATTTTAGATTATATTTGGCATCTGAAAAGAAGTAATGCCTATTAACTTGAAGATAAAAATATTTAATCATCATGAATATGAATTCAATTCATTGTTAACATTCGTCCAAGTTCATGAATATGTAGCAGATTCCAAGGAAGGGATACTTCTATCGTAGGCCTCAACGGTGAAAGCAAGCAGACATGATCCTCAAGTCAAAAAGTAACTGAATATGAGTTTGAAATCAAATATTTTATAATTGTCATTTTCATAAACAAGCCTAGATAAAGAAAAGCAGCCTGATCCTCCATTTAACCATACAAAAGGGGCTTCTTTTGACTTACTCTCAGATTTCAGTTAGAAGCAGCCTGGAGCTCTCTCTTGATCTTCCTCTGCCTCACCAACACAAGTGTACCTGATATGGTTTAACCACAAAACTTCTGAGAACATAGAGCCATAGATTATAAGAAATAGATGAAGAACAAGATACAAAAGAAAAAAACATGTTCAAAACTCAAAAGGAAGAAGATCTTCAAACCAAAAAGATATAATACAAAATAACCTCACAACGACAATCATAGTAGAAATCAAACTAGATGATCTAAATAAAATTAGCATTAAAAGTAGCATTATATTATGAAATTTAGTTGACCACAAAAAAATTAAGATTAATTATCATAAGATCAAACATTTTTAATCATGGAAGTTGATAAATATAGGGCTTATTTCCCAAATAACCAAGAAAAAAAATTAGATTTTGGGAGAGAGGGTAGAGAGAGATAGGAAGAGAAAGTAAAAGAGGGGGGAATTTTAGTTAGTTTATGAATTTATGTTTTATGTATATAAGGTGCAATTTCTAATAAATATAGTAAGATAAAAAATAACGATTTTAAAATTATATATAGTGAAGATTTTAATAAGAAACATAAATTCAAAAAACATATCTAATGTTTCATACTCTTTTGTAATTTCTTCATACTGTTATGTAATTTCAAAAAAGAACTTATGTGTCTTATTGGTGTAGTCTAAAATAAAAATTAAAAGAAATTAAATAATTATATTTTATATAGTTAGAAAAATTATAATTTCTAAAATTAATTTTAAATACATAGATAAAATCGTTGTACAACAATTATGAATTTTAATGATATTTTAATTAAAAATAAATTTGAAATAAATTTTTATTATTAGTTTATTTACTATCTCGGTCGAGGGCGGATTTACCCTAGTAGTATATATATATAAAAGAGTGTACTCTTTTCTGAGGCCCTCCACGTCAGATGCCACGTAGAGAAGTTGAGTGAGAAGGTGCCGACACGTGTCCACTCTGTTTTTAATTCTGCTTTTCCTCTTTGTTTTATTTCGTTTGATTGTGGACTTTAACGCATATTGGGCCCAACAGGGCTGAGTCTCTATAACCCTAATGCAGCTTCAGAGAGGACGGAAAGTCGTCTCCCCCACTCTTGCGATTCTTCTCAACATTTCAAGCCGCCTGTGACGACGTCTCTATGAATCTCTATCAGCTTTTTTGATGCTCTTAGTTTTTAATATTTACTGTTTGGTGAAAATGTTATGAGGATTCGCTGAAGCGTGAATCTGAAACAAAGGTTCACCATGGTAATATCCAAGCTTCCAAGGTAGTAAAAGTCCTTTCCTTTTGGTGTTTAAATGTTGCTCTTTTCTCTGCTTTGAATCATGGCTTTACCACAGTTATTTGGTTCATTTTTACATGCTGTGGCTGACATCATCCGTACCACATTGGGATCTCGCTCTATGTTAAAGATGCTTCTTGATGCTGGTGGAGGTATTTTTCATCTTCTTATTAGTGTTTTTATAGATCTTATAAGAGACGAAGATTTAGGTTAAAGTTTATACCTTTTCAAAAATCCAGTCTTCACAGATTTGTATATCAATGTAAACGTTTTTACTTCGCATTTTGAGTTAGCTATACATAAACCTTAAATAAGTTGTGCTATTTATGGGACTGTGTTGCGCGGATCCTATGTGTGTTTGTTTGTGTCTCTTTTTAACATGAATTGTTGTCACCAATAATGGAAATGCTATTCTGCGTGAACTAGATGTTGCTCATCCTGTAGCTAAGGTTTTACTTCTTCCCTATCTTAAACGTTCTAATTATCTTCTCATTATTATTTTTATAATGTATGCTTCTTCTCTTTGTGTTGATTGCAGTCAATGATTGAGTTGAGCCACACACAGGATGAAGAAGTCGAGGATGGGACTACATTTGTTATTGTTCTTGGTATGTTATCTAATGTTTCTTTTGGTTCAAAATTATTCTCTGCCACCGTGTTTGCGTTGAAGATCGTTAATGAGCAGTGTTGTGATGTTTTTATAGTGGATTTGACACTTAGTAATATGAATGTGTTCTGAAATGTTTCTGTTGTTCTTACTGTCACTGATTTTTTTCTAACAGCTGGTGAAATGTTACATGTTGCTGAAGCTTTTATTGAGAAGAGTTACCACCCCACAGTCATCTGCCGTGGTATGCTTTCGTATAATTTGTTACCATTCCACTGTGTTGTAATTTTTACTGTTTTTATTGAACAATGTTTTCTTCTCTGATGCCATGTCAATCGATGTCAATGACCGTAAGTCCATTTGTACCTTTGTTTTTGATAATTCTCTACGAATGATGTAGACTTTTCTTTCCTATAGGTTGCCTTCTTTCTCATGTTTACTCCATACTGATACAAGATTGTTATTTGTATTGTAGGTGCAACAGTACTAGGATTAGTGAAAAGCTGCATAGGCACAAAATTCACTAGCCAGTTCGGAGATTTGATTGATGTGAGTATTCTAATTTCTCAAGTTATTTCCTTCTGTGTCACATGGCTTGCTTTTTCCATGTATGTCTTTACTTGACTATAAACATGTACACTTATACAAACATATTTATGTAGTTCTATTAGGATTTGGCCATTGATGCCACCACTACTGTTGGAGTTGATCTTGGACAAGGATTAAGGGATGTGGATATCAAAAAATATATCAAGGTTGAGAAGGTTCCTGGTGGTCAATTGGAGGACTCCAAGGTTCTCAAAGGAGTGATGTTAAACAAAAGATCAGGCAAGAAGAGAAAAGATCAGCTAGAGGATGACTTTACTTCTGGATATGGCTCCTCGTTGCAACCAGATAACAGGGAAATCAATTATGCCTGATGAAATCATAGATAAGTGCAGTCCTTGCAGAGACAAGTTGAGGTATAACCCGGAGGTATTCTATGAAATATTGCTTGAAAAATGAATTTAAACTCTTCTTTAAGATCTGAAACATTTGGTTTGTTTTCTTCAGTTCTTGTCCATGAAGCTGGCTACTATAAATCCAATGGTGGAGTTTAATCCTATTACTTATCCACTGAGGTAAAAGAAATATTCTTTTGAAGCTGTAATAATACAATCTTGCAATATATGTTATGTATCAATAATGTGTTCACAGATTCTGTTAAAATGATCTCTAAAGAGAAGATTTAGAGCCTAATAAACCATACATTGCTTTGTCTACTTATTAAAACAGATTTTCGGAGAGCTTTGGTTGAGGAAGCCATTCCATTAGATCATCAGTTAGTGGGAGAAATATATATATACATTTGTATTTTTTTCTCTCATCGTATAATTTTAAAGTATCTTGTGAATATATTTAAACTTTTCTAATGTCATTTGGATTCATATTCACATCTTCATTGGGCTGAAACCAGTTTTAAGATGCTTATCCATGTTCATTTCCATAAATATATGTCTCTGTCTATTGTCTTGGAGTATTGTATTTGATTTTTTATTAGTTTTTATTTGGAACACAACACCATTCTATAGGTTTTGACCATTCTATAGGTTTTGACCATTTTACTTAGATCTTGATCCACTTCACTGATAAAATTTTAAAAGCTTTAGAGCATTTAAAAGCCATGTGTCAAGGACTCAACATGTTTGTCGGCAAAACCTATATCATTTACGACTGTTCTAATGGGAAGACTTTGAGAATTTAATTCATTTGAGATATAAAAGTGTATATCTTGATCATTTAAAAGCATATATCTTGCCTTTGCAAGGCTGTAATCATCATTGCTTCATGGACAAGATAAAAGACTATTTGATCATATCGAAAATTTAATTAAATTTTTATTCATGTAGCTTGCTTTCTTTAATATAATTTTCAGTTATGAAAATTCAAAAATATAAGTACAAATCATTTTAGTTTGTTCATCATGAGTAAACAAGCAAATTTGCATTCACTTACCATTATATCTACTATAGTAAAACAGAGTCTTATTTTTATCTACTTACAAATAGTCTGAGTATGACCATTACCTAGATTTTCTATTATTTCTACTTCTACATAACTTAAATATTATATATATATATATATATATTAGCCTAAAATTAAGGAACTAAATAAGTAATCTATTGTTTTCTTTTAAATAATCAATTCAATTCATAGTACACTAAATTTGAATAACTAATTAATTATATTTTATTTATTAATATAAAATAATTATATATGTCTACAACTGGATATATACGCATCAGTTTTTTTAGTTTGGATTTGGTTTGGACTTAGGATTACATATTTTATACCAAAGTTTACTTCAAATAAAGAAAAAAATCGTTATATAAATTTTTCCTCGAAAAATTATCCGCGCTAAAAGCGCGGGTTAGAATCTAATATTTCTGTTATAGATTCATTGTATATTTAAATACAAATAAAACCAAAATATATATAATTCAAGTAATAATCAAAAACAAAATTTGTAGAAAGAACATCGTCTCAAGAATAATCACAAGCATACAATGTGTCTAGAAAAACTATCATACTATATTTATGGTTAAGCTTTGTTTGAGGTTAAGCGCTTACTTATTTTATGGCCCCTTATTTTAATGTTGTGTCTCAACTGATTTTCAGTTTGTGTTTAAGTTAGATTTTATGTATACTTAGACTCATTTTTTGTAAAATGATATTTGCTTATTTAAAACATATATGCATAAATAAAAAAATTAATCGAGATGAAGAAGCTAGAAAAAAGATGAAAAATGACTTAAATAGATTACTAGAACTTTTAAGTAATCTATTTTAAATTAAATAATATTAATCACAACTTTAAAATGGAATAAAAATCTCATAATTGTGTTGACCAATCCACTTTAATCCCATCAAAATTCAATCGTTTATATGATTAATTAAATTAAATGATTGATTTTTTTTACCATGAAAATGACTTGGTTAATGAAAAATGATATTTATTTGTGTTTGACTAAAAATTGAGAATAAAAAATGGTGCATTTGTGAATTCGTTTTTTTTTAATTAAATTTTAGAATTGAAAAATATTGTGTCAATTTTTCCATTATAAATATCAATAAACATTCTCAACTAGACACATATATGTCCACAACCATATCAAATAAAAAAGGTTCCACTTACAAGACCATATAGGATAAAAAACCAAAATATAAGCTCATCTTACAAACAAAATGGTAGTTTGTGAAAGTTACCCCAGTATTTTTTCCAAAACGTCTTCACCTCCTCTCTAGCAATTCCAACCAACAAACTATCATTGTTTGCCGACCCAAATACACTCTCTATATATGTGTTCCCATATGCAAAATCATAGTATACCAGACAATCTGCCCTCTAATATACAAAACATAAATCACTGAAAATAAAAATACAAAAATGTAACAATCTACGCGATAAGTGTATTTGGAGTAATAGGTATATATGTTGTTTTAGAACAATTCCATGTTTCCATGTTACTTGTTTAAGTTAAAATACTACAAAACTACTAAATTGCTAATTTATATCTAATACTCGATTGATGGTGAAGAAAAGGCCAAGCAATTAAAATGATCTAAGTTTTCTTTCATATCTACTATTGTATACGGCTACTAATCTCAAAGAGTTCAACAATTAGGACATACTCACAAGCCCACCTATTCCTATTAATATGTTAATTTATAATGAGTCTCAAATTTAAACAGTATGCTTTTTAAACATAAACGAATAACTAAATATTAACAAATTAAGGTACCGAGTTTTTTGTAAACTCGATTAATCTCACCATCTCTGAACTCACTCATACCAGAATAAGTTACTCCCTCATTTGATTCAACATCAATCAACTTATCATGAATTGAATTTTCAAAAACTAAGAACATTCACACAATAAATAAATCTAAATACGAAAGAAAAACTTTCAAAAAATATATTTTTCAGTAAAAAAATATATATTTTTTAAAGAAAATATATATCACATTCCGCGCGTAGCGCGGACCGACCCTAGTATAATATATTGTAAAGTTTTGAAAATAAAATTTCTTTTGTGTAAGATAAATGATAGAATTAGATTGTCCGGATTCATCAGGCGCCTAAAGCGAACTACAAACATGATGTCATTATCCTTAATTATATTTAAATTTTACTATATCACAAGAATATAATCAAGGATGTCAAAAAGAAAAACATAAGAATATAATCAAAATAATATCATCTACTAATAAAACTTAAGCTATTTAAAAAGGAACAATACATCAAAACATTATTTGCAGCTCATCTTATCTATTTTCCTTCATATTTTAAGTTCAATTTGTTGATTTAATTTCTAATACTATTAAAATAGTATATTTAAATATAAAATAGACTAGCATCACAAATTTATAGTTTCCACAAATTTTTCAAATATGAAAAACATATGATAGTTTAATTTTTTCTGAATTTCATAAGTTTTTAACAAAATTACAAAAACTTACAAAATAAAAACAGAAAAAAATTTACATGAAACTCCCATAGAGCTATTTCGGCAAAGACAACACTTATGACACAGTGGAACATGAACAATTGTTTTAATATTTTTATTCAAACAGCTATTGTAGCATAATCTAAAGAAAGATGTGGAACATAAATCATAATTTAATTTGAAATAATAATAAGGTTTCGTTTGTTTAAATTATGTATATAATAGCATATCATTTAATACAGTGTGCATAAATATAAAAATATTAGGAAAGTGGGACTCATGAATAAATCTTAAGTTGTTGTTATTCTCCTAAAAATAAAAATCAGGAAAGAAAAAGAAAAAAAGTTACTAGGGTGTTGAACCTAGAACTATAGGTCATAATTTGGTGAAGTCAACAACCAACCACCAGACTAGAGTAAATTTTATCAAATGTGGCGCCCTTAAAATATTTAATTTGTGGTGCCTCTAAAGCCGTAGCTTTATGAGCTTTAGTCCCGGGCCGACCCTGTTTCCGACCCTGTTGATATAATTGCTATAAGTCAATCATTTCTACTCTTCTCCTATATATTAAAATGAGAAATTTTTTAATAAATAACTTTAAAAGTGCAAATTTTCACAAGAATATCGTTATGTTGATGTGACAACATAAGGAGGCTTCTCACACCTTTTTATAAATAAATTTTCTCTTGCTAGACATTGGATCGCATTAAGTCAAAATCTCTTATATTAACCAACAATACTAATTTAATTTAACTCATAAAACTTTTATATAACTTAAGTAATCAAATATTTTTTTAAATGGACATGTATTAAATTATCACATTTGTAAATCAATGTTTTAGCATATAGTTTTGTTCCTCATAAATCGTGAGTTAGTGAAATATTCGACAACATCCATTATCCCTTATATATTAATCATGAAGCATTACAATATGTTTTGGTATCCACGTGTCATCACTACGATGATTCTTAGAATTCTTAGAAAATAGGTTGGTCTATCTAAACATATATTTACTTTTTATTAAACTAACTATCAAATTAATTATAAGTGTATAAAAGAATATTATATTATTTTTCTTACAAAAAACTACGGAATTACCTAATATGGTTAACAAATATATGAAAATTAATGATTTTGAATAATAAAGATTTGATAACTATTTTTGTATCTGCCATCATTTTATTTAATTTATATTAAAAAAAACAAACAATCACATTGAGCATATAATAAAAAAATAACCTTTTTCTTATATGCTATAGTTTGAATTTTTTTAAATGGTTATAAATTACTAAGACTGTTAAAAATCCACATTGAAATTCTTTTATCAATGATTTAATTTTTTATTATGGAAAAATACAAATAATCATAAAATCATTTAAATATGAATTCTCATTTAATATATATTCAGATTAAATATATATATATATATATATATATTTAATCTGAATTTAAATTAAAATATATATCATATATAAAATACATAAACATGTTAATTTCAAAATTTTCATTGAATATGAAACCTTAATTAATAAATTTCCATATTAATAAAAATAATATTTTTGTTACATCAAATATAAAAATGTTAATAAAATCATATGAGTACAAAGCTTCAATTAATAAATATTTATATTAAAATATACTATATATCTATGTTAATATCATTTAATTTTAATTATGGATCATATAAATAAATAAATAAATGATTATTTTATTTTAACCAACAAAATTATTGTAAATAAAAAAGAGAGACTTTTCATTTATGTGATTACTCCAATTTAATTTTATATGAATTGTTACTCGCTTCTCAATTATTCAATATAGTTAGTATTGCATAATACATAAATGAATACAAAATACATAATAATATGCATAAATAATTTGTATACATAATTAATGTTATATAATTAAAGTTCATTATGCGCAAGTGCAGATCTCAAATGTTATTTGATCAAATCATTTCAGAAATACAATTTTTCATATCGAAGTGAGATGGTGAATTATAATATCCGAATGATATTATTGAAGCCCTATGTAAATTAAAAAGACTTTTTTTAAAATGTTAGCAAGCATGACCCTACTCATCGGTCTTATATTGACGGTCCATGACTATACGTGTGGGACTTATGACATGATGGTTGAACGATCAAAGATAATATCATTGAAGCCCAATGTAAATTAAATAGATTTAAAACAAAATATTAACAAAATGACCCTACTCATCGGTCTTATATTGACGGTCCTTGACTATACGTATGAGACTTCTGACAAGATGGTTGAATGATCAAAGATAATATTCAAAAATTATTAGTATATAACTTTTACTCCGCGCATACGTGCGGATAATCACTTATTATAAGAAAGATAGTTTCCCTTCTTGGCCATACACGTCATCAAATAAGGAACTCTGAGCCGGACACGTGGCAGAAGAGGTAAATCCACTGCATTTCATTTACAGGATCTCTCTAATATTTGTGGGCTACGTTTATTGGGCTTTCTGATAACTCGAGTTTCGAAATTGATGATGAGAAAAGTGTATCATCTTCATCATCTTGGCGCAAAAATTTGGGGTTCGTTCTCCTTTCTGATCTTCGACAATGACGAAATTCATATAAGTTCTCTGACACCAACAATGGAGTTTCCATAGGTTGAGTGGCTAAAATCGGTATAAAGGATCTCTTTGTGGTTCTTCAATAGTGTCGTTTAGTATTCTGTCACAATGAATCAAAACGTCATGAGTTACATATTTATCACCTTTATCTCCTATTTAACTCCATCGGCCCACATTAACCATGATTTGACATTCAATGCAACATTCTCTTCTGCAAGGCGGTGTATCTACACCTATAAAAGGTAAGCTATTTTCCCTTGAAAATCCCTTGAACTTTGATTGAATGATGATCTACAGCGTAACAAAGTCGGATAAGGTGTGATTGGTGGCCATATACATAGACGACCTCTATTCTTATCTTGGGTCTCCCTTTTTCAGATTTTTAGAGCCTATTTATTTCTACGGTGTGATTGATGGCCATGGTGGATCTGAGGCATCATGATATATAAAATAGAATGCAACAAGATTGTTCTTTGGAAACGCTGAATCGCCCTCTATTGTGACCACCTTTTTCTTACAAGAACCTGAGAGAACACATCGGAAAATTTATAGGCTATCTGATGTAGCCATAGAAGAAGAAATAGTTGTTACTTCTGTATGTGGAACAACAGCCTTCACCGCTTTCTGATTGGACATCACTTAGTGGTTGCTAACGCATGTGATTGTCATGCCTCTGCGGGAAAGGAGAAGCTGTTGAGTCGTCGGATAGTATTATATTGGCAGTCAAATGCTTCATGCCGCAACACCTATTCTCAGGGGAAAATAATATAGCTAAGTGTTTTCAGATGAATCCCGAGCGTGGTTACGGCCTACGGGCGTTCATTTTTGTATATATGTTTGGTTGAAGTTCTGTTGTTTATTCTGATGGAGAGATTTTGGTAAAATTTGTATGTTAATTCATGAATGTGTAGTACAAGGGGTGTGTTTTTACTTTAAGATTTTATTTGTAGCTGTAAAATCTTAAGATCAATGTATTGTTTTCTTTTTCCATGTTGTATTTTTGGAGATTTATGTTAGACCATTCACTACGGTTTGAAACTGTGTTTAATAATTCGATGTATATTGTTTTTTGGATTAGCAAAAATTAGTCTGAAGTTTGGGGAGAATAGATGTGGATCTACATCCTATAGAACAATGGTAATTTCAAGCTTTTGATTGTGCTCTTATGCATCTTAGTTGTAGTGAATTACAAACAACTTTATATCATTTGATAGAACATGATATCACATTATCTTGCAGGATTTGAGCAAGTTTATGTTTTTGTGTATTTGGAACTACCAGACACAGGTGGTTGTATAATTTTATTTTCTTTATCTTCATATGTAGATAATTTTCAATGACAAAATTGTGATACGTAAAAACCCAAATTATAACTGAAATAATATAATCTTTATGTATTCTATGAGGCTTCACAGCCTTTTTATAGATTTGTAGGCTGCTTTTATAGTTTATAATCTTATACTCATATGAATTTTGCTTGATAATCCTCAGGTGACATTAAAGTCTTTCTAGGTGACCAAATTACCAAGTATACATTTTTCTTTCTTCTGCTTTAGTTAAAATGTTTTAGTTACATGCCAAATAGAGTTTGAGAGGCAGAAGTAATGGCCAAATTTTCAAATTTGTAGAATTATGATAAGTACTAATGATAAGTAGACTTTTTTTTTGTCTGACCCAATGACCTGAAAGTGCTTTGAAGAACAATAATAATCAAAATACCAGTCAAATTTATAAATTCATAAAAAAAATTAATGGACATTTTTCAGTATCGTTTAGGAGATCTCCCAATCCCAACTACATATTATACAAGAATTATCCCTAAAAACACAAGAGGAAGACATGATTTACTCATCAGTGGTTCTAAGAAGTTTAGGACGAAGATTTTGTATTGAGATTAAGCTAAAGTGTTCTCCTATGCAATGACTTAAGATATCTAATGTAATTAAGATAACTATAGAATCATATAAACCTGTCGCTTTGTTTTTTTCCACAATCTCCATGTGTAGATCATAATTTCTACCATAATAGAATATATAAATTAGGAGAAATATTACTGTCTCACTGTCGTCTAAGACCAAGCTCCACTAGTGCCGCTCTTACCATATCCATCCCGATGGGGTCTGTCGCGACGATCCTTCTTTTGCTTCCGGACAGTCATGTATTTCACCTCCCACCTGTCTCGACGGTGGACCTAACAGCTCCGCTGATCTTCATGTCTCAACATCTGACGCCCCCTGCTTCTCAGTCGACGATCTCTCCTCCTACTCCGGTGATGTGCGCCTCATTGTCTCAGATCTTGTTTACGGATTTGGTTGGGCTTGTCTTGTAACGATGCTTAATCTGTTTTTAGCCTTTCACTTGGTGGTCCCAGAATCTCGTCATCTCCACTACATGTCTCCACTCACTCTCGGTTTATTCCCTTATTTGTCTCGTCAACCGGTTGGTCGTACAAGGAGTCTTCCTTTGACAAAGACATCATCAAACTCATGACCTCAACCGTCTCATCATCCTCTCCACCAGTTAATATGCTCGCCGATTTTTATGAGATTCACCTAGTCTCTTCGGGAGCTAATCATGTTTATTTCAGTGTCAAATCAAGTCAGTTCGCAATAATACCATTTTCATCTCACTTACACATTTGGTATATTATTAGTGATTTTTCAACAAGTAACAAATTCACTTTGGTATATATATATATATACTTGTGCGATGATGATTGTTTGGTGTTAGTTTAAGGTGTTGGTAACAACAACAATACCAAATCAACACACATTAGAAAAGAATTATAGAATAGATAATTTGTGATATTCTCCATCAAAGATCACTAATTATATACAAAAGAATAAGGGAAGAAGAATCAGTTGGTGAATTGATCCGTTACCAAATAAAATTAAGCATGAATAAATGTTAGTATCTTTCTTATTCTTTGAAAAAGTGTTAAGAGTTGTATTAGAACAAATTTAGATTATGTTCTTGAGTATATTTCATTATGGAAATCATAAAAAAGTATTTAACATCTTATACCAACTTCACCTGAAGGTTTCATCACAATTCCAACTCTAGCTCTTTGAAGACTACCAAACCCTTAATATTTGCTAATTTCACCTCCCAAAGAAAATGTAGAGAAAATAAACAAATCAATGTTCAGAATAAAGTGTTCTTTAAACCGGTTAATCTCACTTGACTAACTGATATTGATATTCTTGTTGTTGTTTAAGTTAGTTAAAAACACAAAAGATTTGATAATTCAGTTCCCTTTACTGATACATCCGGAGAGAGGACAATACTCTCAATGATTCATTAGAATCAAGTGTATACAAGAGATTTCTTACACAAGGATCTCAGTGTTTCTCTACTCACCTAAAGACAACACAACAATAAGCTAAAGGCTTAAGCATATGAAGTTGTGTATATAAGATGAAACCCACATACCAAAGAAGTAGAAACAGCATTAGGCTCTTGACTTAATCTTCTTTCTTCTTCTTCTCAACCTCCTGCATATTCTTCTTCAATATCATATTTCTCTTGCTTCTTGCCCTTTTCTCTCTCTATCTAAGCTCTAATTTCTTTAGAATGAATGTCAGAAGGCATAAAATTAGGTTAGGGAGTTTATCTAGTGTTACCCTAAACCCTTAGGTTGGGTCCCAAACACTTTAATTTTATTTTTAGCTTAAAACCCAAACTAGGCAAAAATCGACCAACGCATAACACGATATCGGCCGATCCAATAAATATTTGATGATCATCCTTCCTGAAAACCCAACAGCAGAAATCGAAGACTTCACTCTTCACCAAGTGTGCGCTTTAACTCTCTTGTGAAAATGTGAGATCAATCGATCAGTGAACATCGCACATACTCCACATTCAGTAAAACAGAAAAAATGTTAAAGGCTTTGTCAAGAAAAGAAATTGTGATGACGTTTTAGTAAAATATATTAAATAATAATCAAGTGGACGATAGATTTACCGAGCTTCTCCCAGTTGTTAGGATCTCTTTCTGATTTTTAATTGGGGAATAAAATAAGAAACTCCCCCAAATCAATCCAATAAGACCAAGAGCATAAATTATATTATATTGGAATGTCCGTCGGTGCACCAGTGTTGGACCTTGTCTACGATCCCATCACCTCCGGGGTCCGTGTTCGTCCTCGTTGACTTCGATTTCATATTCCAAAAAGTCTCGAGCAACAACCAAACAAAGAGATTTTGATGTTCATATGGCTGCTATGGTATATATGAAAACCGAGAAATGAGAAGTGCTTTAATGGGATAAAACATATTATCTATGAAGATAGCATAATTAGGAGAAGCAATAGAAGGAAAAAATGATACGGGGCCAGATGATTGAGTAGTATATCACCATTTATCGCTGGAAATTTCAAGTCATAGACTCTTAATCTGAGATGGAAGATTGGATGGGAATGAATTTCATTCTTCTCGAAGCCGATGAGGTAATTAGGCAGGGATAGAGGTTTTGTCAACAATTGAAGTCACCACACATAATCTAGGAGCCTCATTTGGGCATTGAAAGAAGTGTACGAACGAGGACACTATCACGTCTAGTTTGAATATGGTTGCCAACATCTAGTAAACATTAAGGATGCAAATTGGCATGCTTTAGCGCTAGAGCTTGATAACATTAAATCTCTTAGTGCATGCTTTCAAAAACTTAGTTTTTTTTGTAAGACTTTTGAGATTGAAATTGTCGAGTCCATTTATGAACTGGATCTTTAAATATTTGTGCAGACTTCTAAAGGAACCATGTCATTTGCTCAATGCATCTCTGTTGTAGACATTAAGGTTCCTAGCCAGTTCATGTAGCTTGCCTAAATGAAACAGAGTGATTTTACAAAATTTTCGGTTGATGAAAAAAAAAATCCAATAATCCCCCTTTAGTGACTTGTCTCATATGACACTTCTCAAACCTACTGTTTTGATCAAACTGGAATTCTAAGCTCATACAAAATGAGCCAGGGCCCGATACACTGCGATTTGGGTTAAACAAACCAATATACAAAATAACCCGACCCAGAAGTATATCGGGTCTATAAGCCGGGTGTGTCTTTCCTCCTCCAGAGTTTTATCAAATCCACTTTCCCCAAATTTCTCTCCCAAAACTCTTGCTTCTTCTCTTCAGCCATGGGAACCCTATCTCTCTCATCCTCCCTCAAACCTTCACTCGTTTCATCAAGACTCAGCTCATCTTCCTCCGCGTCTTCTTCTTCTTTCCCGAAACCCAACAACCTCTCCCTCAAGCCCACCAAACTCATTTCACCTCCCTTGAGAACTTCTCCGTCGCCACTGAGATTCGCGAACGCTTCAATCGAGATGTCGCAGACTCAGGAGTCAGCTATTCGCGGCGCCGAATCCGACGTCATGGGTCTTCTCCTTAGGGAACGAATCGTCTTTCTCGGCAGCAGTATCGACGATTTCGTCGCCGACGCAATCATGAGTCAGTTGCTGCTCTTAGATGCTAAAGATCCTAATAAAGACATCAAACTCTTCATCAATTCATCTGGTGGCTCCCTCAGGTTAATTCTCGATCTGGGTTTCTGCGTTAGTGCCAAAAATTTCAGTCTTTATGTCAGATCATTAGGGTTTTAGTTGGCATTGCAAAGTAATTCAATTTTGTGAATTAGATTGTCTCCTCAGCTGTTTTGTGATGCGAACGTTAAGTATAAGTTCACTATCTTTCCTCTGTGTATGAAAGTTCAAACCTTTTCTCTGACTTATTTGGTTGCGTTTAGTTCTGCTTCTGATGATCTAACTTTATGTCTCTTTGTTATCTGTTTAGTGCAACCATGGCTATATACGATGTGGTTCAACTTGTGAGAGCTGATGTTTCGACGATTGCTCTTGGCATTGCTGCATCAACAGCTTCCATCATTCTTGGTGCGGGAACTAAAGGCAAGCGCTTTGCGATGCCCAACACGAGGATAATGATTCATCAGCCTCTTGGAGGTGCGAGTGGTCAAGCTATAGATGTTGAGATCCAAGCTAAAGAAGTTATGCATAACAAGAACAATGTCACCAGCATTATTGCTGGATGTACTAGCCGGTCGTTTGAGCAGGTTCTGAAAGATATCGACAGAGACCGGTACATGTCTCCGATTGAAGCGGTTGAGTATGGTTTGATTGATGGAGTTATTGATGGAGACAGCATCATTCCTCTGGAGCCTGTTCCTGATAGGGTGAAACCGAGGGTTAACTATGAGGAGATTAGCAAAGATCCGATGAAGTTCTTGACTCCTGAGATACCTGATGATGAGATTTACTAAAAGCCAAGCCTCGTCTAGAACCAACCAGGTGAATTGATCATGTGAGAAACTATAGTTAGTTTCTGGTTAATGTTTAGCTATTGATTCTTCATCCTTTTGGCTATTTTGGTTGTGAAGTAACGTATAAATGATTGATTCTTCATTTGTTAAGATGAGTAAAAGCTTATGGTTTGTATTGAAGTGTAGTTTCTTTATCTTTTTATCTCCAGGGATCTTCCAATGCGGCTGAGAATCGTAATTAGAGGAAAAAGCTCGATAACTTCTGCGGTCATCAGGGTTTACGAAGTCGAAGTTGACAGACATTGCTTGCCTCTGTATTAGTGTATTTCATATTTTGCTTACTCAGAATGATACTTGTTCTTAAACACTGTTGTGAGCATAACGACTTAAAAAGCTGTAGTTGTTGATTTTATTCATCTCAATCTGTCTTGATTATCGCCCTCCCTGGAAGCTTATAGCGATGAACCCCCGTGTTAAAGTAACAGTTGTGTAACCCAGGTCCCTTCTAGAGGCATTAAACTAACTAAGAACAGAAGATGCAAATTCTCACACAATAAACCTAGAGAGTTCTGGTTCATTTAACTCTGGTTTTGGAACCTCGGGAAGCAGAGAGACCTCATCATTGGACGTGCTACGTAGAGAATTTGGATTACTGCAGCAAACCAAACCATGTGAGTTGACATAGGAATCAACACAGTAGCGATTCAAGACCTCTTAACGGAATTATTTACAGTGACGCATGTGGAAGCAATGGTCATGTTTTTGCCAACTGTCTAAACTTTATGAGTGACCCACAAAGATAATACACGAGTAGCGCTTACGGAAGCACACATGCATGACGAGGCATGCCAGGGCAACATGCTGCCACATACTGAAAGACTTGAGTAACTATTTCACATCATCATCATTTTTCTGCATGTAAATATTCAGGTGGAAGGTATCCTCCTTACTATTAAATGAGAAGTACATTTGACACGTGGCGCTCACAGAGCTCTTCTCAACCGAAATAACGCGATTCTATTGGTTGATTTTTCGGAAATTCATTTTTGATTTATTTTTCTCATCGACATAACAGAAAAGGGAAGCCCTATAAATACTAACCTTATTTTGTTTAATGCATTGAATACTTACTACAAAAATAAGACCGATTGAAGGAGTATGAAAGTAATTAATATTACTTGCGCTAGAATATTAATTAATACATGTATTTACTACTATCCTTTACTAAAAATACGGTAAATCATATTGATTACTTGCGCAAAAATATTAATTAATACATAATTTACTACTATCCATTACTAAAAATACGGTAAATCATATTGATTACTTGCGCAAGTTAAAATCGTATCATATGCATTTAATTTTCTTCTAAAAAATTAACTATGTTTACTTAAACGGTTTCATAATTTATTTTATGAATATTTGCTTGGCGTCGTTACAAACCTATATGATTCACTTCATATATATAGAGGCCAATGTCGAAGGATTAAATCATAACAAAGGTGAGTCTTTTTTTTTCTTTGCGTGGCTTGTTTATTTCTGTTTACTTGTTCCTAAAGTTTTAGACATATGTGTTACATGAGAATGACAGAGGATAGGGGTGGGCGTTCGGATACCCGTTCGGGTTCGGGTCGGGTATTTCGGATTTTCGGGTATTTCGGTATAGGGTTATAGAACCCGTTCGGGTATTTTTGTAGTTCGGGTCGGGTTCGGGTATTTTGAGTTCGGGTTCGGATATTTAGACTTTTTAAAAAAAAATCATTTTTAAAGTTTTTTGTATTTAAAAATATAAATTTTACTGAACTAAGTTTTTATTTTTAATAGATTGAATGATTAAATAGATTTGGAGATACATGTCAAAAATAAAAAGACATTGATTTGGTTATTGTTTTTAAAATTTGAATGTAACTTTTGTTAATACATTAAACAAAAAGGTTGATATACATTTTAAGTGAGTATCAAATCATTTTGTCCATAATTATATGTTTATGTATGATTTTAAAGTTTGTGTAACATAAATATAAATATTTTAAATAAAATAAGAGATGTAGACTAGAAATATAAGGTTAAGTATAGTTATGTTCGGTTATTTTCGGGTATCCATTCGGGTTCGGGTATTACCCGTTCGGGTTCGGATATCCAATCTCTCCTAAATCAATACCCGTTCGGGTATTTTGCTATTTCGGTTCGGATTTCGGTTTGGGTTTTTCGGATCGGGTTCGGGTACGGGTTCGGGTATCGGGTAAGATGCCCACCCCTAACAGAGGAGAATGGCTTAAGAACTTAAAGTATGGAGTGTTTGGATTAGGAAACAGACAATATGAATATTTTAATAAGGTTTTTAAAATGGAATTATTATTTTTTGTTTCACGCTTACTCCAGTTTTCTTGGCTAATATTCGAATTGTTTTGTAAATATGTGTTGCAGGTTGCCAAAGTTGTAGATGACATCCTTGTAGAACAAGGTTTGTTTGTTTCTTTATTTCATTATTCATCTTGATGTGTTTGTATTATAGTTTTCTGACTTGATGAGTTGTTTGTATAGGTGCGCAGCGTCTTGTACGTTAAGTAAATTTTATATTATTTACGTTAAGTAAATTTTATATTATTTACGTTAAGTAAATTTTATATATATTTAAAATTTATAATAATTTTGATCATTGTTTTGATCAAAATCCAAAGAGAACTCAAGATTGATTTATAAAGAAAGAATAACATGCACTCATAATTATAAAGAAAATAGAAAACAAAAAGAGAAATTATAATATATGAATTGTGAAATATATAGTATCTATGTCAAATTCGTAAATAATAAGTTTGAATTTTTTTATCATATTAAAGATTAGATCAACTAAAATATTTAGAATTCTATCATAATCTTTATTTTTACTTATTTAACTAAATTGAAATAATATTATTAATTCGAATTGATGATTCTTTGTTTAAATTGAAATAATATTATTAATTCTACAAACTGTATTTCGAATATTTATATGTCTAATACATTGAATACTTACTAAAAAAATAATACCGATTGAAGGAGTAGGAAAGTAATTAATATTACTTGCGCAAAAATATTTATATGTTCAATGCATTGAATACTTACTAAATAAATAAGACAGATTGAAGGAGTAGAAAAATAATTAATATTACTTGCGCAAAAATATTAATTAATACACGTATTTATTACTATCCCTTACTAAAAATACGGTAAATCATATTGATTACTTGCGCAAGAATATTAATTAATACGGTAAATCATATTGATTACTGACGCAAATTAGAATCATATCATATGCATTTAATTTTCTTCCAAAAAAAAATTAACTATCTTTACTTAAACGGTTCCATAATTTATTTTATGAATATTTCCTTGGCGTCGTTACAAACCTATATGATTCACTTCATATATATAGAGGTCAATGTCGAAGGAATAAATCATATCATGATTTTTAGGGTTTCTCGCCGTAGTTAGTCTTTTTGTTGTAAGTATGTCCGCATTTAACTTGCTTAGATTTTAATAATTGTGATTCTTTTTTGTTGTAAGTATGTCCTCACAGGGTGGCGATGAAGGAGATTATTGGGACGACGGTAACTCTTTCAACCGTATTGAAAAGATATACATTACCGTATTGAAAAGATATACATTGGACTAACCGAAAATGCTATAGGGTTTGTCAAGTTTATGTATGCCCAAAACGGTCGTGTAGTCTTCGGTGATGACCATGGGAGCAAGACCCTCTCTGATGTCCAAGAGGTCACTGATTCACTTCTTAATAATTTACAGCTATAGATAAGATATAGTTAACTAATTATTATCCTTCTCTTTCTTTTCAGTTCACGCTAAGTGATCCTGCAGAAAAATTATCCGCGCTTTTAAAAATTATCCGTAGCTTCTATTATGTGTCTCCGTAACGTGGATCTTGCAGATGGTTTATGCAATGGTACTAGGCTAATTGTTACTCAGTTACTGTCCCATGTGCTAGAAGCTAGAATTAAAACCGGAAACAATATTATTAGAGACATGGTCTGGATTCCTAGAATGTTTGTCACACCACCTGACACAAAGTTTTCCTTCAGAATGCGTCGAAGACAGTTTTCCATTACATTGGCTTTCGCGATGACCATCAATAAAAGTCAAGGTCAAACACTAGAAAGCGTTGGTTTGTTTCTGCCTAGGCCAGAGTTCTCTCATTGTCAGTTTACGTCGCACTTTCAAGAGTTAAATCGAGATCGGGATTAAAAATCCTAATAACTGGTAAAAAAAGGAAGCCGGAGACGAAAACTTTGAATGTTGTCTACAAACAATTTTTTCAGAATATTTCGTAGCCAAGGGTACTTAATTATACTTTTACTTTTTCCAATAAATTAAGGAAAATATAGAAACTGTTACAATTATTTATCTTTTCGATTTCTCAAATGGATAGTGATGAGTAATAGAATTACATCTTAAATACACATATTATGATTTTTAATGATGTTGCAATTATAAATACACACAATATGTTGCACCCTGATACTGAAGATACTTTGTTCCATCACGTCCATGTAAAATATAGAGTAACAACATTTGCATGTGTCGTTGCTTTACCCCAAACACAGTGGTTTTATGATATAAAATCCGTGTCTGCCAAAACCCAACCACTATTAAGCCCATAATTGAATCTGTTCATGTCCGCACAGGGTGCGGGCCGGCCACCTAGTTGCAGAATAAATAAGGTTTTATAAGGTTTCTATAAACCTTTATAAATAAGATTCTATAAGGTTTCTATAAATCTTTATAAATAAATAAGATTTTATAAGGTTTCTATAAACCTTTATAAGCTGGAGGCTGAACTTGAGAATCAGAAGAGGTTTCACTTGAGAATCAGATTAGGCTGGACTTGAGAATTAGAAAATTAGCATATTGATCTGAATGGATAAAGAAGACAAAGAAATAAAGCTTTATAAGGTCTTATAAGGTTTTTATAAGCTTTTATAAGCTGGTCCGTATAAGGTTTTTATAAGCTTTTATAAACTGGTCCGTATAAGGTTTTATTATTAAGTCTTTATAAGCCAGTATTTTGCCTTAGGAATATTCTGAGGGGACTCTCCAAAGGCTCTAGACGAATTAAATGAGAGGAAAGAGCCGTTGGAACTAAAAGATAAGTCATAAGCATCACCCTATTACCCAGATCTATTATTCAAAAAAAAAAGCTGTTGGAGAGAGACATCACTCTATTATCTAGATCTATTATGTTTAGTTTATTATTTTATTCTTAAGTCTATATAATAGTTGTAACCATGAACTAAAGAATCTAAGGAAATAGATCCTTCTCTCTCTTGTTTTCGAATTACTCTCTCTCTTGTTTTCGAATTACTCTCTCTCTCTTCTCTATGGAATTTCTTCTCTCTCGTTTACTTGTTCTTCAACCTGTTCTTCATTTTCTAACATGATATCAGAGCTTGTAAGCTCCTGAACACCAAAACACTTCCGCATTTTTACTCTATTCATCTTACTCTTTAATCTCTTCGGTTTATTCTCTTTTTTTTGAATATATCCTTCGGTTTATTTTCACTCAAATCTCTTACAATCTCTTTTGTCCAGTAGACAATAAATTGGAGTTTTCTGTCCCTTGTTCGAAAAGTTCGTAGTTGTGTTCTTTATCTCTTTTCTAAACACAATATCACCCCTAAGAAGATTTCTCTTCTGTTATCCACCATTACTAGCAAGAGAAGATGGAGCAGTACAAGTCGTTTACGATTCCAGCTACCCTAAAGGGAGCCAACTACATTACTTGGTCACGATTGGCCAAGACAACCCTTGGTGGACGAGGTTTAGGAGAGCATATCACTTCAAGTGAGGTGGCAAGACAAGTCACCCAAGGAGGAGATGGAAAGGAGATTGTAGAGGTAGATGAAGGCAAATGGAGACGAGAAGACCTCATGGTGTTGTCTATCTTACAAGGCTCACTTGATGCACCTATCATGGATGCATACTCTCACTGTGAAACTACAAAACAATTGTGGGATACCTTAGAAAAGGTTTATCGAAACACTTCAAACCTAACAAGGATATTTGAAGTGAAAAGGACTATCAACAATCTCAGCAAGCGGAGATGGACTTCACCAAACATATTAGGAAGTATAGTCAACTGTGGGCCGAGTTGGAAATGCTGAGACCAACCACCACAGATCTCAACACAATTGAAGAAATGCGTGAGCAAGACAAGGTCTTTGGACTGCTCCTCACGCTTAACCCAAGCTTTAATGATGTTCTCAAGCATATCTTGAGGTCCAAGGAGTTACCAAGCTATGATGAGGTGTGTTCCCAACTTCAGAAGGAGTTAGGTTCAGATGGATTGCTAGATAGAAAGGGAACTCTGTCTATGGCAAGCAAGGCTGAGAAGGTGGACAATGCATCCGCAAATAAGTCCTACTTCAAATCAAAAGGTGGAGGAGGAGAAGGAGATCAGCAAGTGATGTGTGACCACTGTAGGAAGATATGTCATACCTAAAACATTTGTTGGTTTCTCCACCCACATCTCAGACCACCAAAACCCACTCCAGCAAGAGCTCATGAGGCCAGGGCACATGAATCAAGCAACACTCATATACGCCTACGAGAGGATGGAAGAGCCATGGTTTCACAACTCATGTGACTGGAACTACCTCTCAGTCCATGTCTCAACTCCATAATGAGGATGCCTTCATCCGAAAGTCAGACATTGAAACTCTCATAAAAGCTCCTAATGCAAACTCTAGTAACACAAACATTAATGCTTTAAATTCTATACACAATGCATCTTCATTTACTAGACCAATGGTAATTGACTCAGGGGCATCTCACCACATGATTAGAGATGCTAAACTTATTACTAATGTCAAACCAGCTCTAGGAAATGTTTTGATAGCAAATGGTGATAGAGCACCCATTGAGGGAATACACAATCTAAACATGTTTGATAAAGTATCTGAAGCTTTATATATGTCTACTTTTACATCTAATTTGTTGTCGGTCAAAATAGCAACTAATGATCTTGATTGCAAGGGGTTTTTGGTCCTAATGAGGTGTGCTTTCAGAATATTAAAACCAGCAAGCTGTTGGGAAAAGGTGTAAGCAAGGGGGAGCTTTATTTACTTGAAGACACCAAGCTTAGACCAAACTTATTTTGTGCTTTCAATTTTGCTTATGTTTTAGCTAATGCTGTTTTATGGCATGCTAGACTAGGTCATCCTCACTCTAGAGCAGTAGGGCTGATGTTACCCAATCTTGATTTTAAAAATAAAAGTTGTGAGGCTTGTGTACTTGGGAAACATTGCAAGTCAGTATTTCCGAAGTCTTTAACTATCTATGACAAATGCTTTGATCTTATTCATTCTGATGTATGGACTGCCCCTTGCGTATGTAGGGAAGACCATAAGTGTTTTGCTACTTTCATAGATGAAAAATCAAAATACACTTGGCTCACCTTAATTCAAAGCAAAGATAGAGTTTTAGAAGCATTTATCAACTTTCAGAGTTATGTGGCTAATCAATTTAATTCAAAGATCAAGATTTTTACGTCTGACAATGGAAGAGAGTATACTAGCCATGGATTTAAAAATCATTTAGAAAAACATGAAATTATCCACCAAACAAGTTTTCCATACACACCACAACAAAATGGAGTGGCTGAGAGGAAGAATCGTCACCTTATGGAAGTTGCAAGGAGCATGATGTTCCACACTCATGTACCCAAACGATTCTGGGGTGATGTTGTGGTAGCTGCATGTTATCTCATCAATATAATACCTACCAAAGTCCTTCAAGACGCCTCTCCATTTCAGGTATTGAAAAAAACACAAACCACCTACTGATCATTTACGTGTGTTTGGTTGTGAGTGATATGTGTTGACACCAGGAGAACAAAGGACCAAGCTATATGCTAAGAGTGTCAAAGGCATGTTCCTAGGATATTCCCACACGCAGAAAGGCTACAAGTACTACATATCTGAGCTGAGACGAGTTTGGTTTCAAAGGATGTCAAATTTGTGGAATCACAAGGTTATTATGATGAGAAGAATTGGGAGAACTTGCAAGATCTCTCATATGGGTCCTCGGATAGGGCAACTAACTTGAAGATTATCCTTGAAAACTTGGGTATTACCCAACCTTGTACCACTGAGGCTCCAATGCCTATCACATCCACCCTGGTGGTTGACACCTCAAAATCGACCTTCATTCTAGAGCCAGTCCATCATGATCTTCAAGGGGGGGGGGCAAGGAACCTGAATCACATGATCAAAATGGAACTAGAGATGAACCGGAATTCAATTCAAGCTCACATGATCAAGATGGAACTAGAGATGAACCTGATCAAGCTAGTGAAAGTTATGATCAAGATCATGAGAAAGAAACAGAGGTAAAAAAACAGATACAACCCTTGAGAAGAAGCACTAGGGTGAGGAGAAATCCATCTAACTGGACCAACACCAGAGTATACTTCAACAACAATGCAGTTGCACATCCAATACAAGCAACCTGGTCAATGGCAAGTTTTCCTAAGCAACACCAAGTCTTCTTAATCTCGACCAAGACGTCATCCCAAAGACCTATGAAGAGGAAATGGAAGATGATGAATGGAGAGAATAAGTGGGAGCCGAGATGGGTTCTATGGAAAAGAATGACACATGGTTTGAGACTGAATTACCTAAAGGCAAGAAGGCTTTGACCAGCCGACTGCTCTTTACCATAAAATATTTAGCTAATGGAAAGCCAGAGAGGAAGAAGACAAGGTTGGTGGCAAGAGGATACACTCAGGTCTATATAGAAGACTACCTTGATACCTTTGCACCAGTAGACAAGCTCCACACCATAAGGATCGTAATATCAGTGGCAGTAAACTTAAAATGGGATATGGCAAATGGACGTCAATAATGCTTTCCTACAAGGAGAATTGGAGGATGAGTTCTATATGCGACCAACAACTTGTCTAGAAGATATGGTAAAGCCAGGGAATGTGTTGAGACAAAAAGCTATCTATGGCCTAAAACAATCCCCTAGAGCTTGGTACCATAAGCTAAGTGTAACTCTCAATGGAAGAGGGTTCATAAAATCAGAAGTTGACCACACTCTCTTCACTCTCACTAGCCAGCAAGGTATCGTAGTAATTTTGATCTACGTGGATGATATAATCATCACTGGAAATGACAAAGAAGGTATCATCTCTACTAAAGCCTTTCTTAAGTCTTCATTTGATATTATAGATTTGGATGAACTAAAGTACTTTATAGGGATAGAGATTAGTCGATCTAAGAAAGGATTATTTCTATCTGAAAGAAAGTACACACTTGATCTATTGGATGATGCCGGGAAGCTTGGAGGCAGAGTGGCCAAAACACCTCTAGAAGAAGGCTATAAGGCCTTGAGTGAAGGAGAGTTTGAAGATGAGTCATTTGGAGACTTCAAACTCTATGGAAGAATGGTGGGAAAGCTAACCTACTTAACCATCACAAGACTAGACATCTCATTTGCTGTGAACCAAGTTAGCCAACACATGCAAGATCCTAAAGTCTATCATTGGAACATGATGGAAAGGATCTTAAGATACGTAAGGGAAGCTCCGGGCCAAGGTGTATGGATAGGCTACAACAAGAGTACTAAGATAGTGAGATATTGTGATGCAGTTGGGCTCGAGATAGAGTAGACAGAAGATCTACAACCAGCTATTGTACTTTCATTGGAGGCAACCTAGTCACATGGAAAAACAAGAAGCAAAAGGTGGTATCATGTTCAAGTGTTGAGGCAGAATATATGGCAATGAGGAAACTTACAAGTGAGCTCATTTGGATCAGAAACCTCCTAAGAGATCTGGGCATAGAGTCAACAACACCGATGTACAATGCATTGTGATAATCAAGCAACTATTCACATAGCCTCTAACTCAGTGTTCCATGAGAGAACAAAGCACATTGATGTGGATTGCCACAAAGTAAGATAAGTTGTGGAGCAGAAGATCATCCTATCGTGCTATACTAGGAGTGAGAACCAACTTGCTGATATCTTCACAAAAGGAACAAGTACCAAAGTCTGTGAGTTCATACATCAGAGATTGGAACTCATAGACTTGGCTAGATCATGATCCTCCTAAGCCATGGAGCATCTACTCTTTTTCCTTTGTGTGTTTTTATCCCATGGGGGTTTTTCGGACAAAGGTTTTAATGAGGGATGTTTTCATGGGGTACAAGCTTTACCCATATCTTATGGCTAAGCTTGAGGGGGAGTATTGACATGAGGAATAAATAAGGTTTTATAAGGTTTCTATAAACCTTTATAAGCTGGAGACTAGACTTGAGAATCAGAAGTGGTTGGACTTGAAAATCATAAGAGGCTGGACTTGAGAATTAGACTAGGCTGGACTTGAGAATTAGACTAGGCTGGACTTGAGAATCAGAAAAGGGGAGTATTAATTTGAATGGATAAAGAAGACAAAGACATAAAGCTTTATAAGGTCTTATAAGGTTTCTATAAACCTTTATAAGCTGGTCTGTATAAGGTTTTATTAAGTTTTTATAAGCAAATATTCTGCCTTAGAAATTTTCTGAGAAGACTCTCCAAAGACTCTGGACGAATTAAATGAGAGGAATGAACCGTTGGAACTAAAAGACAAGTCCGAGGCATCCCCCTATACCCAGATCTATTATTCGAGAAAAAAAAAAGCTGAAGAGAGACATCACTCTATTTTTCAAATCTATTATCCATCTTTCACATTTGTCCCTCTTTATGTTTAATCTATTATTTTATTCTAAAATCTATTTAATAGTTGTAACCATGAACTAAAAAATCTAAGGAAAATTATCCTTCTCACTCTTGTTTTCAAATTACTCTCTCCCTCTCTCTTCTCTTCTCTCTCTCACTTGTTCTTCAACATGTCCTTCATTTTCTAACAGGAGGCTGTTTTGACCGGTTTGAGTTTACTTCTCGTGATGTTTTTCTTACTGAATTTTTTTTCTCTAGGTGTTTCAGTCGCAATTTTGTGTCTTTTAGTTTTTTCTTTTTTGGTTCTTACAGAAGATGTTAGTGCTTTGTATAAATCTTCTTTTTTGTAACACAGTGCTTTGTATACATCGAAGGTAATGTTCTGTGATAAATCTTTCGATGCCAATAAAGACAAGTTACTTTCTCTAGCTGTTATAAGAGAGGTTACTGGGAAATCATTCACCTCTTAGTTCTGGTTTACACAATATTTTGAATTACAAAACCTTCCCACATACAATCGGCACATAGAGTAATCTGTAGTCTGAATAAAGTAACATATATCAATAGCAGAGTCCAGTTGATTTAGCAGATTCTCCAACATTCACATTGTAATAAACCTCCTTCACTCCTTCCCCGGCTCCACAATGTCCTTTAACACATCCTGAATCATCAGAGATCTGGTTGTATTCAGAACTCGCAGTAACAGTAGATGTTTCAGCAACTGTATTCGCAGCTAACGCTCTGAGACGGTAACGTTCAGCTCTTGACCCAATGACCTGTCCCAAGATGGAAGCTCCAATGGTCAAAGCCATGGCTGTCTTCGGCATCAGCACCGATTTTCTGAGCATAGCTATGAAAGGCACAGCAGCATGGACCGCCACAAACCAAGAAGGCGAGAACTTGATGGTGTGTTCTCTCCAAACACCGAGAGGTACGTTTGCAGCCATCCCCATGAGAGCGATGGCAAGCATCTTTTCAGGTAAAGGCTGAGGACGAAGGCGTTTAACCAAAGGGGTCTTGGAAAGCGCAGCTCTTGCAGCTACTATAGGAGCAGGACATCTAAACTTCATACCAGATGGTGGCTGTAATGCTTTAGCCACAAGAGGCATGACTTTGCTTGCAGCTCTGTAAGATTTTGCGATTGGACAGTTCCCTGTTTTTAACCACTCGTCACCAACTGCCTCGTGTTTTGATGAGTCCCCAGACTGCAAGAAGTAAAAACTAAGTTAAGTCCCTGATCTCATCAATAGTAAAGTCTTAAGTCTTTCTTACAAGCTTAGCTTACCTGTTGTTTGTTGGGTTTCTTGTGTTTGTTGTCTGAGAAGGGACCAAAGCTAAAAGGGCCTCCAGGACCAAAAGCTGATAGGCTTATGGTAGCGACCTTTCCCGCAAGAGGATTGAATTGCGGAGTAGCATGAGGAGTCTTGTCTTCAAAATCATCTGTGAAACTGGAATGTCGAGAAAGCGGCACAATACCGTCTTTGCCATGAAAGAGTTTGAAAGCTGAATCGAATCCAAGACCATCTTCAAAAATCGGACCTTTACTACCTCCTTCTCCTTGCACCTCCTGTATCAAAAATCAAGATGAACTTTATATCACCAATGAATCAAATATAGCAGATAGATTTTTTCAGGTTAAAGGGTAATAAAATATTACAGGAACTGCAAAACTCAAGGAGGAGAGGGAGAAACTGGTAGGCTTATTGATGTTTCTGAGGAAAGGGCATTTTTGGATTATGCTTTCAGCAACAAAGGGGCACTGAGATGATTCTTTATCCATTGATTTACTTTTTCGCTGACAAATTGCCTGAAAAAAAATCGAAAAAGAGAAAACTGACGATTAACGAACATAATCTAAAATTTGATTCAAAGAAAAACAAACAAACAAACAAACCAAGGATCCGAAGAGCAGAAATCGAATTACAATGCAACCTAATTTCCAATTGAAAATATAAATCATTCATAGATTTCGAATGAGCTATTTCGTCAAAAGTACCCCCCCCCCCCAATAAAATTAATCGCGAAACCTAAACAAGATCGAATAATCAATGACGAGACTGAATCGATAAGATCACCTGGGAAATTTTGATTGTTCTCGCCGAAAGAGCAGCTTTTAGATTTCGAAGAAACGTGTGGCGAGCACAGACAGAGTGTATATATGGTTATTACCGATTGGGCCAGTGAAACATGCAACTGCTTCTGTTTAAATAACCGGGGATTGCCGGTTGTTAATATATTTTGTGGTTGACTTAGTATGATGCACGTGGGTGTATTCGGTGAGACACCGAACTACCGTGACTCTATTTTGGTGATGGAGGTGGATCTCATGCCGTTCATTTGATCCAACGGTAGATATTAGTGGGGTAGCTTAGTTGTTTTTCTTTTTTTGCTAAAAAGGAAAAAAGGTAATTTGCATTTTTTTGTACAAAATATTTAGAAATAAAGTCAAAAGGCAACTTTTATGGATGATTTAATTGATTTTGAACTTTTTTTTTACAGATTATATTGTAATGGAACATAGAAGAAAGCAAGTATGGAATAGTTTCTGTGTATTACGTTGAAAGAGATTACATTGTTATATACAACTCTTGTGAGATCGTATCCCAACTACATGACCTTATCTTAAGGAAGACTCAGAATATACTCAACAACTAACAAAAGACCAATAATATAGGGATTCATCCCAACACCCCCCTCAATTTGGAGCGTACAAGTCTTGTATCCCCAACTTGTGCTTGAAACCATCGAACTCATTCCTGCCCAAAGCTTTAGTAAACATATCCGCTAATTGAGTCTGACTGGTGACATGTGATGTAACAATAGAATCAGCCGTTATTTCATCTCGCACAAAATGACAATCTAATTCTATATGTTTCGTTCTTTCGTGGAATACCAAATTGTTACCTATATGTAATGCCGCTTTGCTATCACACTTCAAACTCATCGGCTGGTCATGCCGAACACCAAGAGCTTGTAGAATTCTCTTGAGCCATATTAGCTCTTTTGTAAGATAGGCCATCGCCCGATATTCGGCCTCTGCCGATGACATACTGACGGTAGGTTGTTTTTTCGTCTTCCAAGAGACCGGTGAACTACCAAATTGGACAAAGTAACCAGTAGTAGACCTTCTAGTTCGTGGGCAACTCGCCCAGTCGGAATCTGACCAACCGGTGATGTGTAGATTATCATTTGCCCGGAGTAATATGCCTTATCCTGGGCTTCCTTTTAAGTATCTCACAACCCTAAGAGCTGCGTGCCAATGATCTTCCCTCGACGCTTGCATGAACTGAGAGAGCACGTGGACTGAGTACGCCAAATCAGGCCGTGTTACACCAAGATATATCAACCTCCCAACCAGTCTTCTGTACTTCTCGGGAGCAGGTAGAAGTGTTGAAGTTGACAATGCCAACTTGTGATTTTGTTCAAGCGGGAACGTAGCTGGTTTCGAGTTCAATAGTCCTGCATCTTCAACAGTCTCCATAGCATATTTCCTCTGACTCAGATATATTCCAGAATGATTTCTTGCCACCTCGATGCCCAAGAAATATTTCAAAAGGCCTAGATCCTTCATTTTAAAACATGATGCTAGATATGTCTTGAAGAACGCCACAACATCAGGTTGATTACCAGTTATTATCAGATCATCCACATAAATTAAAATTTGCAAGTGAGTTGACCCTTTTTCATACGTGAACAAAGAGTAGTCAGAACGACACTGGTTGAAACCGTATCCTTTTAGCGTCGTTGTCAATTTAGCAAACCAGCATCTAGGAGCTTGACGAAGTCCATATAAAGATTTTCGGAGACGACATACCTTTGCCGTAGCAGTGGAGTTAAAACCAGGCGGTAGCTTCATGTACACCTCTTCAGTGAGATCGTCGTGCAAGAAGGCGTTATGTACATCCATTTGGTGTACATCCCATCCCCTTTTAGTTGCGACATCTAAGAACATTCGGACCGTTCCCATTTTTGCAACAGGTGCAAATGTCTCCTTGTAATCTACCCCCTCCACTTGCTTATTTAACAGAACCACCAATCTTGCTTTGAATCTCTCTATTGTTCCATCGGATCGGTATTTAACCGTGTAGACCCATTTACAGCCGATTGCACGTTTCCCTGGAGGAAAATCGACAATATCCCAAGTACGATTGTCTTCAAGAGCTGTGACCTCAGCTCCCATAGCGTTTCTGAATCTTTCATCCAAGACCGCCTGTTTATAAGTCTTTGGTGGTGTGATCTTGCTGGTCGACACTTGATATGCCGTATGTCTGGCCGAGAAACGCCCAAAGCTAATGTATTTGGAGATCGGATAAAGAAGCCCAGTATTCCCGGTGACGTTTTGTAGTGTTCGTGTTTGAGCCGAGTTGGTGACATAGTTCTTCAAGGTTACCGGTGGAACTCTTCTCCGATGACCTCGACCAAGCTGTGGTTCTTGTTGAGTAGAAGATTCAGGTTCATCGGGGGTCGTGTCTTGTGCGGAGGATGGTACGTCGCTATTGACTTGGGCCGAGTCGGTGTTGATTGCAGTATTGGGCCCAATTGTTGAGGGCTCTTGAATGTTTTGTATTGGGCCCAAATTCAAATTCTAGCCCAGACCAATATCATTTCTTCGTGTCAAGGTTTGAACGTCATCTTCCTCATTATCCCGAAACTCTGATAAAGGTGCCCAAAGCTGTGGAGTGTCGTTTGCAGTCGTCGACTTCTTACTCACATATGGGAACTCTGTTTCACAAAAGATGACGTCTCTTGATATGAAAAACTCTTGTTTTTCTAAGTCAAACAATCGCCAACCCTTCTTTCCAAATGGATAACCCATAAAGACGCATCTGTTACTCTGAGGCGCAAACTTATCACCCTTTGTGGCCTGATTATGAGCGTAACATAGACTTCCAAACACTCGGATATGGTCATAGGATGGAGCTTTGTTGTGTATTTTCTCATACGGTGTAATACCACTGATAACAGAGCTTGGAGTTCTGTTGATTAAATATCCAGCGGCTAAAATGCACTCTCCCCAGAAGGTAATGGGAAGGTTAGCCTCGAACCGTAAAGCTCTTGCTACGTTCAAAATGTGGCGATGCTTCCTCTCTACTCTGCCATTTTGCTGTGGTGTGCCTACGCAGGACGTCTCGTGTGTAATACCGAGCTTCAAGAAGTGATCTCTGAGACACAAAAACTCAGACCCATTATCGCTGCGTATTGTTCGTACAGTAGCTTGAAATTGTGTTGAGATCATCGTTAGGAAGTTTTGTAAGTGTTTCGGTGCCTCTGTTTTGTCGTTGAGAAGGTATATCCAAACTCCTCGTGAGAAATCATCTACCAAAGTTAGGAAGTATCTCACTCCAGTAAATGATTCTGTCCTATAAGGACCCCAAAGATCAGTGTGTATCATTTCAAAAGGCCTCGATGTTTTATTGATACTAGTAGGAAAAGAAGATCTTGTTTGTTTAGCGCGGAGACAAACATCACACGCTTTATTCAGAAAAGCAGAACAAACTGAATTTGAAACAACAGGAAGCGAGCAAACAACTTTCGCAGCAGGGTGTCCCATCCGTTTGTGCCACAACTCATACGAATCCTCATCTTGCGTGATGGCAGACGCTGCAAACTCCATGCTGCGTAGGCGGAATGCTCCTTGGTCCCTCTTAGCCGCTCCAATCACCATCCTCGTAATGCAGTCCTGGATAATCAAGAATTGATCAGCCATTTGCACAACACAACTATTTTCATCCATAAGCTGTCCCACCGAAATTAAATCAGATGGCATGCCCTCAACATAGAAAACCGACTTCAAGACAAGACCTTGTCCTATACGGGCTTTCCCTTCTCTAACTGAGACCCTCTCATGTCCATCAGCCAAGATTATCAAAACAGGCTCCATTTCACGCAAGTCAGTCAATATCTCAAGCTTGCCAGTCAAGTGATGGCTTGCCCCAGTATCCAAAATCCAAGAAGGTTGAGAATACGTACCAGTTAAATTCTCTGATGTGTTGGCGTTATTCTTTCCAGCATTGGCGTTGAGGATGTTCATGATGCTTGTCCATTGAACATCGCTCAGTCCGGTTACTCCATCACGGTCCTTGTCAGTGACAACGTAATTCGCCTACTCCGTCTGTTGTGCACCAGTGACATGAGCCGCATTTGCATTTATAGGCGAATTGCGTCCTCTGTTTGGACCGGTGGATGAAGATCCACCGCGTGTTCTGCCTTGCGTCGATCTTCCCCGCGGTCTATCCCCCCACCACTCTGGGTATCCTATCACAGCAAAGCAATTGTCCGGTGTGTGTCCTGTACGGTTGCAAAGTTTACAGAGCACTGACTTTGCTGCTTCATCAACACGTCCTTTCCCTCTTGATTGGAAGGCAAAGGCTGTCACTGCTGTCGCAGAAGCTTCTTCCTCCAGCTTCTGTGCCGTTCTCAAGTCTTCCTCTTGTCGCACAATGTTATACACTTCCTCCATAGGCTGAAGCGGCGTACGAGAAACAAGAGATGAACGCACCGTTCGAAAATATGTATCATCAAGGCCATAGAGAAACTGGTGGACTTTGTCTTCCTCACGATCCTTCTCTTGAAGGGTTCCAAGATCACATGTGCAATTTCCACACTTGCATACACGAAGAGGACGATAGCTTGCCATGCTATCCCAAATTCGATTGAGCTGCTTACAACAAGCCAACTCCGCTTTGATCTGCTGAATACGTGGTCCATTAAGAACCGAGAACCTCCGTTTCAGATGATCTCAAAGATCCTGCGCAACATCCTTGTGAGAGATGTTTGATCTTAGTGTCAGCTCGATCGTCATCTTTATCCAAGACACAAGAACGGCTTGGATCGTCCACCAATCCTCCAAGTCGGGAGAGCCTTCATCGGGTCGCTTGATAGATCCGTCAATGAACCCAAACTTCTTCTGAGAACATAACGCCGTCTTGATTCCACAAGCCCATTCATCATAATTCGTTCCTCGTAATAGAGGATGCGAAATCACAGCTCCGGGATTATCCGCAGAGGTCAGGTCGTATGGCGAAATCGTCCGTCTCACTTCCGTCGTTATCGGGTTCGTGATCGGAGGAGTATCAGTCGGGTTTGTTCCAGTCGCCATAGTTGATTCGTTTCAGAAATTTAGAAATCAGAAAAAAAATTCAAGCTCTGATACCATGTAATGGAACAGAGAAGAAAGCAAGTATGGAATAGTTTCTGTGTATTACGTTGAAACAGATTATATTGTTATATACAACTCTTGTGAGATCGTATCTCAACTAGATGACCTTATCTTAAGGAAGACTCAGAATATACTCAACAACTAACAAAAGACCAATAATATAGGGATTCATCCCAACATATAGGCAGAAATTTTCGAAACTAAATCTATTTGTAAAAGCTAATACTACTGTAATGAAAATAAATTACTCCTTTTCCATCACATTATCCAATCATAATTAGCGTCTAACACAATATGTAGTATATTTGTTTCATATTTCCCTGATAAGAACTCTTTTGGGAAACGAAACACATGCCCAAGTTTTATAATTCGAACTAAAGCTTAAAGAAATCTTACTAGTTAATATATTTTGATTAATCTAGAAATCTAGTATTTATAAAATAGTAAAGTAAACAAATTTTCAAATTTAACATATGGATTTTAGTTAGTATTTACAAATCTAAAAAATTTCTCTCAAATTTAAGTTTTTATATTTTTACCAAAAAAAAGCATACAAATCCATTCAAATCCCACAATAAAACCAAATCTATCAATAAATTTCTATGTTTGAATAACACTTGATTTGAATTAAAATTTATAAATCATAAAACTAATAACACACTATTTCAAAATCAATTTTAAAACCATAGAACAAATAATACTAAATTAAATTTAGACTTTCAAATCAATTAAAACTAGAGCTGGACCCGCTCACCGAGCGGGTGTTAATTTAAATCTTGTTTCGTGATATAGTTATATGTTTTTACATGATGATATATTATATATAAAAATATACTTGTCTTGACTAATTAGAAATAAATATAAAGTCAACAAACGTAATATGGTTATTCATTTGTAACCATCAATTGTATAATAAAATTTATATCCCGGTAAAAATAATGTCATTTGTTTACATATGAGTTTTTGTCAATTAATAAAAGAATTAATTGGAATTTTTTTAACAAAAGTATAATATTATTTCTATATTATTCATACATCTTATTAAAAACTTAGCACATGAAATTTATAATATAAATTTTTACTTATGTATTTATATTTTGTTTAATGATATTTTTAAACATATAGGTTATTTGAATACTTTTAGGTTGGTATGAACCTACCCGGACCCGGAAGGATCAAGTCAAACCCCGTTTAGAAATTTATAATATCTACATGTAGTTTAGTTTAAGAACAACAAAAAACGATATCAAAAAACCGATTTCTATTCGGATGGATACTTAGATGAATGTGAATAAATAAAAACTATTTATTAACCGGTTGGAATCTTTGTCACGAATGAAATAATTTTATTCAAACATATAAAATTATTATGATTAATACGTAAAATAAGTGATGTTAATTATTATAATAAATATAATTAATGAAGTAATTAGAAAAAGGAAAAAAAAGAAAGATGTAATAAAACATTTTAAAATTTAGATAAGACAACATTCCTAATTAGTAGCTTCATTAAAATATCAATTGCTTCATTTATTATAGTGTAATAAATCGATTAAGTTAATTTGGATAAGACAACATTCCTTAATTGTAGTTTCATTAAAACATCAATAGTTCATTAATTATTGTTGTAATAAATGCCTAAATTTTAGTATTCTCAGATTTGTACTTCTGTTTTAATAATATAGATACACTAACCAATAAATCCTACTTTTAGTTATTTTCTTTAGATTATTGATACGCCTTATTGTCTGTGTCTATAGAAACTTCCTACATAAACTCTGATTACTCTGTTGGTCTTGTAGAAATAAATTTAAACTCAAGCAGCAACAACAAAATAAAATACACTCACCAAACCCACTATAGTCGGCTTTTGTATTACATTCTCAATAAAATGTAACTAGAAAGTTGCAGATGTAAAAGGAAATTCTATAAACCAAAGAAAATAGTGCTGTTTTGATGTAAAGCAATGAGGTTAGTTTGGCATAATGGAACAAGAAAACCATCAAATACACCAGTGGATGAAATAGCAACTAGTTCTTCGGTCGGTAGTACCAACATCAGGAACACGAGCCATGAAGTTTGCTGTAGCAGGGCCGGATCTAAGATCTACCGGGCTCTAAACATTCATTTAAGAAACTTCATAAAAACATTTGTACCAATTCTTATTAACCTTCAAAAAAATTTGTTAATGTTTCACCCGACTGTGCCCAGATAAAACCCTGCCTATGAGGTTATGCAACCTAATTGATAAGAAATCTATAAAACATCAGCTCAAGAACATGTTTTATCAGCAAATGCACACTAACTGGAAGGATCACTGACCATTATTCAGAAAACATGTCACAACTACAATTGAATATATAAAGAGAGGCTTTTCTGAGTTTACGCTCGTTTATATCTAAAGACTCTCTCTCTCAATTACCTCAACGGGTTCTCTCCCTAGCTAATTAGCTCCAGACTTGGAGTTACGAAACCCTTTCTTAAGCTCAGTAACTCTCTTCATACAAGCTGCCTTGGTCTTCCCAGGCACTGCCGCTGCAACCTTCTCCCATCTCATAGCCGCTTCTTTCGGAAAAGCTTTAAGAGCATTGAGCAGTGCAATGTCTTCTCCATTACTCCAACTCTCGTCATCTCCTCCATTCTTCTCACCTTCTTCTTCTTCTTCACCCAATCTAGGATCCGAAGAAGCTTCCTGTTCTTGAGAAACTGAGCGTAATCGTCACTCTCGTATACTTTCTTCTCCCCAATCTCTTTCGCCTTCTTGATCACATTCTCCGTCTTGTACTTCCCTCCAAACGCCGACGCCACCGCTTCCCACCGCCCAGGCTTCCCCGCCGGATGCTTGACCAGCTGCTTCTTCAGAATCTCGACCTCTTTTTCACTCCACTCCTTAGCTTCCTTCACAGATCCGTTTCGATCCACTTTTCTCGGAACTTCCTTCGTCACCGGAGGTGTACTCTCCGGTGGTTTCTCGTTCTTCGTCACTTTATTAGATCGCTTGTTCCTCCTCGATTCGCGTTCGTTATCCGTCGAGTGTCCGTCGCTGATCTGCTCCGGCTCCAAGATCTGACCGTAACCGACGCGGATTTTGCCACCGGTGAGAGAAGACGGCGCGAAGGGACCGACGAGGAAGGAGACAGCGAGCCATAGGAGAAGCGATTGGGTGGGCTCGGATTCGAAGTAGAAGAAGGAGAGTGATAGAGTGAGGAGAGAGATGACGACGGAGATTGAGATGAAGATCTTGTTAGGGGTTTTTAGATCGTCGTCTTCCTCCGTCTTGCGAGAAGAGGAAGGACGTGATTGGAAGACGAATCTCGGCTTGTCTTCGTCGTAAAACTCCATTTGCTCTTCCGATTTGTCCGTACTGTTTCTGTGTAGAACGAAAGTGAAATATATCGTATACTAGGAATGTGCCCGCGCTACGCGCGGGATGTTTGGATTTTATTTTATGTAAATTTATAATATGTATTATGGATAGATTGTTTTATTGATGTAGTAAGTTTTTTGCTGTTTTTTTCCAAAGAGAACCCATCTTTTCGTAGCTATATATAATAATAATCACTTTTTTTTGATTTTTCGTGTCTCATTATTAATTTTTTGGAAAAGTTGAATATTTTGTGTGAATCATAACTGAATATTTCAACGTATTTATTGTACATGTCGCCGAAGCTCTGAACTTTACAATTGCACACCATAAATAATAATTTGGAAATGATATGTAAGATTGAAATCATAGATTAGTTTCTCTACATACCGGACAGCCTATGGTAGTATGCAGCCATTGGTCAATGCATTGAAATTGGAAGTTATGCCCACAGAGAAGAGAGCATATGTTGTTTCCGTTGGAGTAGTTTTCCAAGCAGATAGGACACGTCTCGCTTTCTTCCTGTTGTATTATTATATATATGTATTATTATAACATGTATTATTATAACATGTAGTATTATTATAACATGTTTTTTTTAATGGTCGGTTGGGATGATGACATTGTAATAAATAGACCAAAGTATATTATTAAGTATGAGGTGCATAAAATTCAGACATCTCAAATAATGTATACAAACTTAGTCATTTGTTTGAACAAATAGCATGTCTCGCATCTCGTCTTAACGTTGTTTGGGTGGCAAAATATTGTTTCCTTTGTTGCTTGTAATATAGTGGAGTAAGAAGGGAGTCTTCTAACTCTAACACCATGCAGCGTTTTTTTAATCCGTTTCCAACATTTATCTCCCACAGTGTGGTCTTCTTTCCAACCAATTTTATCAAAATACCTTTCTCCGATGTCTCTCTCTCCCCTGCATAGCATGATTATTCCATATAGATAGATTGCATCTAGATATGATCCTTCTGGGGATGCTTGTATATGTTGGAGACCGATTGAAGTGTTGTTTTTTTCAAAGTATTCTTGAATACCTTTTACATAGTGAGCTTCTTTATTACCGGCTTCTAAACATTTGGTCATGAGATCACGATACCTCGTGAGAGAAGTGAGCGGATGGATGGTCAATGGCTTGAGTCGTAGCTTCTTGTAAACGCGAGTATCGTTAGCAGATTCAGCTAGTGAGCGTGATGTCTGCATTACATTTCTTGTCGTCATCCTTGACTTCTCTGCTACTCGAGAGATAATCTCACCTTTAAGGTCTTGAGGGAGGAGCTCGAGCGTCGATAGTTGTTCAGAGGCTTTCATTGTTATTTTTAGATTGTTTTTGTTGTTAGATGGAGGCTGAGGTTTGTCTATATATTGTGTTTTGAAATTATACGTACTTTGACTTCTTGTAACTGGCGTGATATGGTTTTTAAAAGGGAATATTTAGTATTTTGTATCTTTGGTCTTTTTCTGTAACTGTTGTTATCAATTATGTTTGTGTATTTAAGATTTTTCTGTTAAAGATTTAACGTTCATTACATGAGATTTGCATAATATGTGTGTTAATATTTTGTCTAATTTAATATTGAGCGATAGCAATAAGTAATTGTATGGTAAATGTTTTGAGAGGGGAGTTATTCGGGAGCTGAATTGTTGTTCGCATATTTACTATAATGTACTAATATTTGTGGTGTATTTAATATTTGTTTTGTAGAATTTTCCGTCATGGTTTTAGCTTCAAATTGGTCGTAGAATCTAATGTTTTGGTATCCTTTTAACTTGTTTGAGTCCAGTTGACATTTTTTGTTTTTGTCTTTTTCCTGTAACTTTGGGTTCAATCGGTTATTGCAGTAAACCATTTCATATAAGATAAACTTGAAATAAGAATTTCATAATTTTAACCAAAACAGAAATCGAGAGTACAGGAATTGAAGAGAAAACAGAAATTGAATGGGATAACAGAAAGCAAATGCAAAAACATAGAAGAACTTAAAATCTCAGGATCAATAAGCTATCGTGTAGCTTAAAAGTAGAGAACAAATTTCAGAAGTTGCTTGAAGTGGAAACACCGCTTGCATCTTGTTGTCATGTCATTGATGTGACACCTCTTCGATGGTTTGAGGAGGATCAAATTGCGGATATAACGATCGTTCATTTCAAGATCGAAAGGGCGGAGTGATTTCTTGATGTTTTTCCAGCAACGATCTGCTTTTTTCTTACTGGTCCTCCATCCTAGGGTAGCCAGATATCTCTTCCCTTCATCCATATTGCCTCGGGCGAGCATTAGTATGCCATATAGGTACGCACCGTTGTCACACTTTCCGTCGGCAGAACGGCGCAGGTGATCCAATCCTTTGGTTGTGTTGTTGTTGTGGAAATACTCTTTCATTCCTTTGATATAGTGGGCTTGAGGGTTGTTCTTCTCCAAACATAACTCCATAAGGTCAGCGTAATTGTCGACCGCATCGACAGGGTCTTCAAATAAGTAGTTAAGGTCAAGGTTTTGGATAGACGACGGTGAGTCCGTTCCCGAGTCGGCATGGTTTGCGAGTGCTAGGTTTGAAACTTCGAGTAGAGGGGTTTCTTTGGATTCTTCTGTCGAGACTATAGGATCAGTCTGAGGAGACGACATTTCCTCGTGTTTTGTGATTTTGTAGTTAACTTTGATATAAGCTTATTTTATATTGGGTTTATACTGGTTTTATACAGGTTTTTGAATTCTCAATTGTTGTAACGAAGATCTTATGTTTTAAATGTGATTTTGAATAAATATGTCGTAATTTTTAGAGTTAATTTGAGCAGATGTTTGGCGGCGTAATTGGTGGGATATGTGTAACTTGCTATTCTTCAGGGATTATTATTTGTATTTATTTTTAGTTGTTGTACGAAGCTGTAATGTTTAAACGTTAAACATAATAATAACCAAAATTATAGTCTCCGTGCTGTAAAATTTTTAGAGTTAATTTGAGTAGATGTTTGGCGGCGTAATTGATGGGATATGTGTAACTTGCTATTCTTCAGGGATTATTATTTGTATTTATTTTTAGTTGTTGTACGAAGTTGTAATGTTTAAACGTTAAACATAATAATAACCAAAATTTGGGTAATGGGCCGTTTGTCTAAAGTATATTTTTGTAAGTCTTCTTTTTGTGGTAATAGTAAATTATTTGTTAAAGGTTGTGGGATTTGTTAGTGTGAAAGAAATGTAATGTACGTTCAGAATAGGAGCATCTTGGTATCAGTTAATGAACCTAGTCATATAAGGCCTGCAGAATTATTTTGTAAGAGATTATAAGTGGTAATTTATCTTAAAGATGTATGCGTCGTTGACACTGGATAGATGAAGTCAAGATTGCTGTGAAAATTATATAAATATCTGGTTTTTGGAGCGGTGCAGTCTAGAAAACAAAGTTAAAAAAAACGCAGAAGTTTGGAAATCCATTGTCATAGAAGTCTTTGTATTGTGTTTTCACCTTCGTTCACTGTCAGAAACTGATACCTGCAACGAATGCAGTAACGTTTAAAATGATATAAATTGCTTACCGTGAGCTGTACGTTTATTATGATACGAACATGAGTTACTTACTTGTCTTGAGGTTTCTGAAAATCTCTTTGTACACAATATTTGTGACAACATCCTTTCTTGTTGTACGTTCTGTTTCATCTAGAATCTTCAGGCCCTCTGGAGTTGTCACACGTGAGAGTGCAACGTACAACTGGCCGTGACTAAACACTGGTCTGGGAAGATAGAGGGCAACTTGTTTTAAACTCTGACCTTGGCTCTTATTTATGGTCATTGCATAACACAATCTCACTGGGAACTGCCTTCGTCTGAAAGTAAACGGATGCATTGTTTCGTTTGGGGATAACTGAATCCTTGGGATCAAGACTCTGTCTCCCACATGAGTCCCTGTTAAAAGCTCAGCCTCTAGAACTCTATGTCCCATACGTGAAATCATCATTCGTGTTCCATTGCAGAGTCCATTACGCTGGTTGAGGTTTCGTAGCATCATCACTGGAGCACCAACCTTCAGACATAGTTTATGGTTTGGCAAACCTGGAAACTCAAGTGAGTTTAAGTATTCTTGTGTGTAGTTAGTTGTCCAGTCATCTTCCGGGGTGCTCTCAAAGGCAACACTGTCTGAACTTAAATACTCTTTCTCTGCAGTTGGTACCTTAGACAAGAGGTAGGAGTTAATCTCATGTGCACTGGCATTGGTTGGTGCTAAGATTGCCCTCTCTGTCAAGTAAGCACGGTTCAAGTAATTATTAACAAAGTTGGGGTAGGCAGCTTCTGAAATTGACTGTTGCGGATGATCAGACGTGGGGATCATGAATTCATCGCCAATTATTACTTCCTCACCCTCCTCTTGACTTCTTCCCTCAGATTCCACAGTAGCCGCAGTTCCATTACCTACTTCCAGTATCCACTTTGCAAACTCTTTGTCAGCTTCTCGCAGTCTCATGTTGACAGTTAAGGTGTGAACCTGTGCAAATGGCCATAGATAGGACTTGCTAATAGAAGCATTGACGGTATCTTGTCTAGATCCCTGAGGCACAACCGGCAATATCTGCCTGAAATCACCACCGAGCACCACTGTCTTTCCACCAAAAGGTTTATCAGCAGCTGCTGGATCTTGCAGAGATTGCAGGTCCCTTAATGTACGGTCCAGTGTTTCAAAGACTTGACGGTGAGCCATAGGAGCTTCGTCCCATATGATCAAGTCTGTTTTCGCAATTAGAGTAGCCAACATAGAACCATATGTTATTTCACACACTGAGACGTCACTTAATTTGAGAGGGAGCTTGAAACGGGAATGAGCCGTTCTTCCTCCTGGTAATAACAAAGCTGCAATTCCAGCTGATGCTACAGGGATAACCACCTTTCCAACTGATCTCAGTTTTGCTATTATCGTTTTGTATAAGAATGTCTTACCAGTCCCTCCAGCGCCATATACAAAGAACAACCCACCAGCTTGATTATTCACAGAGGCAATCACAGAGTTGTAAATGCTTTTCTGGTCATCATTCATGGTGCTAAACAATTTTTCATGCTCTATGGCTTCCTTCTCAGTGTCATAGTTGAGTTCTTCACGCAGGACAGTGTTTGAGATTTCCTGCAAAACACTCCGGTCTGGCTTTGGCATCCCGGGGAAATCAGTCAATGATTTGTCATTCTCTTTGAGGAGTCTCTCTATCTCCATTAGTGTGTACTGCTGCAGCTGCTCATCCTGAAGAATCAAACCCGGAAAGTTGAATTCTCTCTGTTTCATGTATAGAATATCTTCTGATAAAATTTTCCAAGCATGTTCCCAAAGTTTTAGGGGATTTCCAACTTCGCAATAGATCAAGATAGTGATGAACAACCTCCTGAGCTGACGACCTGTTGCCCAGTATGAAGGCTCAACTATGGCATCATGCCATTCCTTATCATCGTCCAGTAACCCTCTAGCATAGCAAGCATCCCGAAACTCCTTAAAAAGTGTACTTCCAACAGTGTAGAAATCATCAAAACACGTGGCTCCCTTAACCACGTTGACGAGGATCCGGAGGTAGTAAAGGTCTCCTGCAGCAGGATGAACATAACTAATCCTGCCTATTGATGACCCTTGTTTCCTTGGTGTCCATGTTTTCAGGTCACTGTGGTAGACAAACCGAGATGGGAACTGAATGTAAGTAATTTCTCTTGCCTCTTCATAAGTCTGGTTTGCCACAAAATATGCAGTTAGCATAGTTTTCTCAATATCTTCCTTGGAGAGAATTTCATCTAAACTCTTGTTCTGCTCGTATACCAGCCTGTGTTTTCCTGGGAGGTGTAGTGTAAGTTTCATAACAGAAGGCTGGTTGTGGTGTATGTGGAAAGAAAACAGTCTCCATGAAGCTTCACAAGCTGAGATATACCTACATTCCAGAAACCTATCAATCTCGTCCACCTCAAGGTGTTTTTTTTTTCTCTCCAACTCTGCCTTGTCTTTGTTACCAGTCTGCTCAAGCAGAAGCATTGCACGGTCAACCCCTTTGGTTATGTATTTGAATAGATACTTGATAGCACTTGTCTTGCAGCACCACTCAATGTTTATGTGTGCCTGGTATTTCCTCAGGAGTGCGAGATTATGGGGGACCACATAACGATTATCTAACTCTATAGTACCCTTCAAAACAGATGCTCTGCTATCATTCCGCCTTTTGTATACAACAAATCCCGATTTGTCGATCTTAGTATGGTTTGAGAATGGTTTTGGGTACTTTTTAGTGCATGCTCCTTTTTCCATACATGGTGAGAGAGGTCGCCTTGTTCCACAAGGCCCGTGAATCATGTGACGCTCAACCAAATCGAATCCCTCTCTGTCTGTTGCTTTGTCTGGGATTTCAGCTGATATATATTTATCAATAATTGCCGCAGTTGCTTCTCCTTTAAAACCTTCAAACCAAAGAAGAATATGTGCGTGTGGGAGGCCGCGTTTTTGGAACTCTATTGTGTAGACCACTGATTATTAAGATAAAAACAAAGCCGTTAGATGGTGAGGCAAACCGATATATTAGGGTTAGGTTAAGCGTAAATAAAATGTCAATATTAAGTGTAAATAAAGGTACCTGCAGCCGGCTTTGGGAAGAACACACCTTTCTTAAAGTCTGACATCATCTCTTCTAACTTGAGCTTAAAGACTCTACATTCAAGATCCGGCCTGGTGTTTGCTGAATCACCTCCATAGACATCTAAGTGTTCTCTCAGTTCAACCCAATTTGGGTTTGCTGTGAATGTGATGAAAAGGTGTGGATTACCATACCAACGGCAAATAGCCATTGCATCTTGATATTTCTCAGACATATATCGAGGTCCTGCAGTGAATGAGGAAGGCAATATGACCTTTTTCCCGACATGCCTAGCATCTGTATCGCCACTCTCTAATGCATCGCAAACGTTTGTATATAACTCAGCTCGCAGTTGTTTCTGGTTCAATCTGATAAACCGCAGTCTCTCCTGTTCTGTGGCAGTATAAGCATCTACAATATATTGATGAAGTAACCTTCCTGACTTGATGATAGTCATACCCTCAGATGGTCTTGTTTGGATCTGGTGAGCATAGTACTCTCTCATTGTCATGTATTCTCTTTTTATTTTTGAGTGCTCTGTAACAGTGTAGGGAATGCGCTCATCGTAGCCATATTCTCCGTATGGGAAGAGTAAAGGATACTGGAGGCTCATGTAGAGAGGGTGTAAGTCGCTGATCCTCTGCAGCTTTGATGACTTGTACTCCAACACAATATCTTTTCCTGCAGAGTCTGCTGTGAAGTCACCAACTAATAGACCACCTATCTCACCTGCAGTAGGTAAGTCATATTGTCTTCCTCGATGCTTCTGGTTCACTAATGTGATTCTGAATTCAACTGAATCACCAGAGAGGAGACGGTCCCGAGCATGTCTGAAGGTTTTGCAAGGTGATTATTTTCATCCATCATCTTTATTAGATCAGCTATCAAACTGTCATCAATTGCCAAGCCGGATGTACCCTTTTTTAAAGCCTTCTTTCGGTTTGCTAGCTCATTGTCTGTGTCCACTATATATAACTGCAGATATTGCGGAGGTTTACCATCAGATGGGAGCAGAGAACCAATTCGGTGGTGGGTCTGCCCATGGAGTCTAAATGCAAATGGTCCGGGAGTGCCTGTTACAGTGTGATCAATTTGACCACCCATTGATGTGAAAGCCAACAATCCATTTGCAATTCGGATTTGTTGCTGGAAACTGTTTTTTTCCAGTAGCTCTTTTAGTATGGATGGTGGTTGACGTCTAGGTGGAAGCTTTACACGTCCTTGCTGACAGCATATGCTAAACAGTGGAGGGGAGTTCCGTGTCTCTGGTACAACAGCCTCACCATTCCATACGATAGCTTGACAAGCCGAGCATCTTACTAACTCCCATTTATTAACAGGTGGGCGGCGGTAGTTTGCTGCAATATGAAATAATTTTAAGACTTACTCGTAAATGTAAGTGTTTGATTTATGTTGAACATTGTGTTGTTTATTACCTCGTCGGCTCCCACTTCCAGACGCAATTGCTGTTGAAAAGAGGGTTAGAGTGTGATGTCAGTCACTTCGATTGATTATAAGTTTCCAAACTTAACATTAAGTTAACGTGGTTTCATAATGCTTTTTTGATGTTCTTTTCGTTCAATTAGCTTTTAGGATCAACTTACTCTTATCTGTAGTGGATATTCTCTTGCATTTTTGCTTTCTCATGCGCAAAGCTCGAGCTGTCCGTGCGTTAACTGTAGTTGTAAAGTTTGTATGATGAGGAGAGTTATAGGCTCATGTTAGAAGACGCTTAGAAATTGGGTTGTCATTACCTTTGTCTAAATCACCAACATTGATATCATCCGCTTCATCCAGAACGATACCTATTGTAATGTTCAACATGACTATTGTAATAAAGTGTGGACAAGTATAGGTCTGGTCATTTTAGAATACTTTAACGTAGCTTGCCTTGCGGTGGGGCTGTTGGACGCCTGCTTGCGCGGATAATCTTTCGCCGTTGTCTGGCCAGTCTACCATTCGTTGCTGTGATTGTAATCATAATAGAAAAATGAGTGTTATAGTTTTTGTAATAACTTGTTAAATAAGTCATTGCCTCTCAGTTTTTTTACCATTAAGTAGAGCTACGGCTGCGGATTGGGTGTCTAAGGTAACTGGTCGTAGTGGAAGATATTTATCTTTTAACCAAGGTTGCCGTTCATCTGTCACTGAAACAACATAGATTAAAGAAGATGGTCATGTTCTCAAAACTGTGAAGAGAATGTTTGCGCCTGTATATGACCAACCATTTTTTTTTTTCCGGCTTCTTTTGGTTGCAGATGATGATGATGCTGTGGATGCTTGAGGAGGACTCTGTTCTTTTCGGAAACTCCCTTTGATTGATTTGTCTTTAACGTCAACTTGCGTCTTCACCATGATCGATGTAAATCTAGATAGTAGAGTAATCAAAAATGTGAGACTGCTTCAGAGAAATGCATGAGATACATAAGGTGTAGCTGCCTTTTGGGATTTCTCTGTATTTTCAGAGTGCAGTAAAGATGCGTTTGGGAGGCATATAGGCACTCTGAGACAGTTACAATGAAAATTAATTGGGAAGATGTTTGATATATTCTATTAATCGGTAGTCTGTGTAGTGGAATATAATACCAAAGAAATTGAATAAGTGAAACATAAAATGTGTCAGTGTTTCTATTGATATGAAGTCTAGCGTAACTGGCATTTCTACGTCTAGTATGCATTATATTCCCTGGTATATGTGATGTGGGCATTAGGGTGGTGTAACTCAGGTTATTATTATCATAATGATGATGGTCTTAACCTCATGTGTTGCTGGTCCTAATAATAATGTATTAATTATGTTCATTATGGTACTCTAAATATTTATGTGAAAACCATATACGGTGTGAAAACATGGCAAGGAAGACATGAAACTTTGCAAGTATTTATATGTTACACTCAATTTCATGCATGCAGTTTCTATGAAGTCAAATAGTGAGGATATTTTTAAAGGAAAAAGATTTGCATTAATAATTCAAATGACAACCACAACTTGGAAATTAAAAGAAAACAAAAGAGTAGTAGTTTATAACGGAAAGGAAAAGATAGCAAAGCATTAGTTCATAAGCAGTTGTGGTTGTCTTAAATTTAGTTGCGCGCTCATTCCACACGCCCTTTCTTGCGAGCATTCCTATCAGAACCATCTTGTTCTTTGGTTGATGCAGGACGCTTGGCAGTGGAAGCACCAGCTATGGATCCATCATCTGCAACATCGCTAGTGCTTGGAAGTTTGTCTTCAGTTCCTGGTGCCACAACTCCATGCAATGTCTCAGGGGCACCTTCCTATTAATAAAATAAAGGAAACAGAGATTATGTACTGTACATAACATTCGATGCTATAAACACACGTTCAGAAATGGACTAACAGGTATGACAAATGCTGGCATAGGTGCAAGCTCTCGCTCTGGAAAGATGCGAGAGATAGTGAAGGTTTGATGCTTGGAAGAAAAATTGAAATCGTTCAACTTGAGCTGGAATGTGTACGTATTTCCAACAACATTAGCAAGTGACTGAGGCAGTGGAGTATCAACCTGAGCATCAACACCTATCCCCTACAAACACGGAAACATTATTCTAAATGATTTGAGACTATATAGTAATAGCACCACTTTATAGTTAGTAGCTGACTCTAGGAAATACCACAATCTGTGCAGCCTCAGAAGCTTGGATGCTTGTCAGTTTAGCCATTTCCATATCGAAAGCAAGGAATGATGCTGTATCAGTGTCGTCTGACACAGACAGTGTCACTCGGTACCTGTTTTCAGAGGAAACATAGCAATCTATCTAAATACCTGAATATATATTATGTTGCTTTCAATGTGCACAATATAGACAGTTGCTACATTATTACCTGAGTGCTGCCACAGCATTGGCCTCATTACATGAAACACATGTAAAGGAAGATATCTCTCGGACAAGCTTCTTAGAACACGCAGAGCAGCCAATATAACACCAACCGTCATCTTGCTGGATCCCGGTCACTTTAGCAGTACAGAGAAACTCAATAATCTGTCATGTGTAGAAGCACATAAATTACAATTACAATTAAACACAAGGTGTTTTAAATGATGATAGACCATACTATACCTGAGGATCAGCTGTGATGATAAATTGGTTAAGCTCAGAAATGGTAAGTGGCTCAATCTTCTGAGCATGAACAATCTTAGATGAAGACGCCTGGTGGCCGGATCCTTGACCTGGCAATCTGAAGGAGAATGTACATGGGAGTGAAGCAAAACAAATAGCAAACATATTTACAATATTTTTCTTATAATTTTGCATTTGTATAATGACAATGACTTGCCTGTCAAACACTTCTTTTCCTGCTGCAGTCTCAGAGTCGAAATAGATATGTGAGCCAGAAGTGGCATTCAGATATAGCCGGCCTGAGAGTACATATGGGACTTAATCAAACGCAAATACACTATTAATTGAATTCACTGTAACAACAGATAAATGCAAGGAAAATGAAAACTGGTACTTTCTTACCCGCAACTATCTTTGGATTTATGCTGGTCACAAGCACTATTTTTGGCTCTGACCCATATCTCTCAAATTTGTCGTGAAATGCAATAGCCAAAGAGTCAAACATACTAACACATACATTGACAGCACTACAAAACAACGATGATATATAGTCATGTGGGTTCTACGTTTCAGTAGCTATTACTACAAATGAAGATTTTAAAAAATAAATACCTATCAAGTCGCAGAGTAAGCATAACACGTTTTGCACCTGGTAGACGGTCGGTGATTGTGCTCCTGATTGCACTTAACTCACCGATGATATCTGGGAAATGATTTAATAGGAATAATTTAACATATGATTTAAAAAAATTAAACTACACAATTAAGACTCAGAGAAAAAACTCAACTTCAACCTACGTACCAGGCAGTTGTTTGTTGGTGTTTGCCAATGCAAGCAACTCATCATATGGTCGGAAGCGGAAAAGTTCGGTGGGTATGACCTTATCAGAATCCGTGAGCTTTTCAAAAGAGGTTCCATCGTTGAACCGAATGGAGAAGGGGGCATCAGACAACCGGAAATTGTTGTTACTGCGCGTTACATCAAAACCGCTTAAAGTGTACACAGAACCTGCGGTGAAACGCTGCCTGAATCTGGGAAGACGATTTGCACTCACCGATCCTTGCACAAGTGTTGACTGTTCAAGAAGAGCAAGTCGATAGATTGTAAAATTAAAACTGATACTATCGTCGAGAGGGAAAAAAAAGCAAAGGTTCTCTTACATTCTCATCAATGAGTAGCATGTCAAGGCTCATGAGCTCACCGCCTTTCTTCACATTCCTGGCCTCCCAAACCCTTAGCAATCGAACCTCTGCAGTGTTGGAGCATCGCCCAGCTTTCAAATCGGCAAGGAGGGTGTAAGAATTAGCCATCGTCGTAATAGGTAAGCAAAAAGACTATCCTTGCAAAGCTTTCTCTAGTGGTCCTTCCCATCGCTCAGAGTTGAAGTCTTTATACTCGTGGATTCCGTCGGGTTCTATGGAATGCGATGAGATCCCATGAATGCTACATAGTGGGAATAGTGGGCTAAGCACATAAAAGCGAGGAATAAAGAAGATATTAATTGGAGTTCTAAACGTTACAGTGATCTAGTCGGTGTAATGAGGTTGCAGAGAAATGTCATCTTGAGGCGTAGGCAGAGAAGAAGGCGATAACCCTAATTAGTATGGGCTTCGGTACTGCAAGCCCACACGTTTGTAAGACCCAAATAAAAGGTCCTAAAGCCTACGAAAATCAGAACTCGGTAAGAGCCCACCAACATAAAGAAGAAGCGAAGAAGCGAGCTTCCAATTTTTTTTTTTTTAAATGCTGAATGCTGATGCTGACGTGTAAGCAAATGCCCCATCCAAACTGCTGATGTGGCTTCTTAAGGAGAGAGCAAAGCCTCCTTTATTAGTATAGATTAACGATTAGTATCGAGCGCTTTTATGTTGGGCTTTCGTGGGCTGTTAAGCCCAACACGACACAAGTATCGATAGTTCATTTTTGTAAGAAAATTAACTTGTCAAGAAACGTCCAGGAAAAAAATTGTGTGTTTATCACGTGTAAGAGTAAGAGTAAGATCAATTAGATTTTGATCCGCATTTGTAAACCCATAATATTTTATGATAATTTATACTATTATTTGCGAAGTGATTTTTCGCAACGCAGCTCTCACGTTAAAAGTTAGAACGGTTAATATCGTTTATGCCCATAATGAATAAAATCTATAATATTATTTGCGAAATGATTTTTTGCAACGGAGCTCTCACGTTAAAAGTTAGAATGATTAATATCGTTTATGCCCATAATGAATAAAATATATAAATTATTCAAAAATAAAAACGAATTTAAATTATTTTATCAGATAAATGCTTAAAATTAATAATAATAAGAATTATCCAAAACCTAAAAGTTATTTAAAATAAAAAGATAATTATCATATATATATATATATATATTGTGTTTTTATCCCAAAAAAAAAACTCAAAAAAATCTCAATATATATATATATATATATATATATTGTGTTGTTATCAAAAAAAAATCTTTCATTAAAGAAAAAACACATAATTAAATAATAATCAAGTAAAATTATAATTTTTTTTATAATTGAGTGAATTTTAAGATTGTTTTGTTAATAATGAATATAGTATATAAGAATTTTCACATAAAAATTCAAATAAAACGATACATAATAATTTATCTTTATAACATTTAAATTAATAATGTATATATTAATAAATAATTTTATAAAATATTTATGCCCGCATGTTTGGGCAACCCACCTAGTTTTATTAATAATTTAACAAATTTATTAATTTATATAAAAAATTGTGTGTTTTAAAAAAATTGTACATTTAAATCTGTGTTTTTTAAAAAAAAATATTCTCTTCTCACCACCGTATTTTTCAGAGGGAAGAATATGAGTTCTTTTGTTTTTTGTTGTTTATAACTTTGATCCTTAGATCGATATTCACTTCGCTAGACGATTTTATTTCTTCGCATTAAGCGAACTTTTTGGTGTGAGTGTTTCAATTTGATTAAGAGCTATTCTTCAAGGATTTGTTTTTTCTCCGTTAGGATTGATTAAATAAAGTTTTCTCCGTCTCTCCTCTTCAACTTCACATCCCGACTATCTCTTTGATCTTCTTCTGTTTTGATGGTCATGTTCAATCTCTATTTCCAGAGGAAATTAATCTTTGCCGTAAAAAAAATGTTCTGGCAAAGTATTCGAAAAGGGATAGAGTGTTGAGATTTGCTTAATACTTTCTTTGATTTGATTCAGTTTAAGAGAAGTCAAAGTTTTTTTATGCAAGTGTTTTGACAATAACTGTTCTCAAATCGATTGAAGCTTTTTAGAGTTTATCACACCCAAAGAAGAGTTTTGAAGATTGATGAAAGGCAGAGGCGCCAAGCAGAGTGAAGATTGGTCTTCGGGCATGAATATTATGGTGGAGTGAAGAAATTGAATTGCGATTGATCGGTGAGTCACGGTGGCGAAGTTCTGGAAGCGGCAGAGATACTGTTTTTTGCATGTTTGACGCGTAGAAGGCGTTGTGTCTCGTGTTGATGACACATGTATCATTTTCCAATTTGGGCTGTAAAGTTAGTTAAATTCAGTTGGGCCTTTTGTTTAATATGTCAAGCCCGAAACTTTCTAATAGAAGTCCAAGAGCTAGATAAATGAATTATCCAGTTAACAAAAAAACAGTGATTATAAATTTGACCGGACCCGCGGTCAAACTGGATAATCTAGTGATCCGATAATTTAGTTAGGTTTTAAAAATATCCATACTTATACTTGTAAAAATCACTAAAATCTCGAACTAATTGATTGACCCGATGGATGACTGACATTTAACCCAATTTAATTTAAATTATCTACTATATTAAAATAGAGTCATATTTTTATCTACTTACAAATAGTCTAGGTATGACCATTACCTAGATTTTTTATTATTTTTATTTCTACATAACTTAAGTATTATTAAATATATATACTAACCTAAAATTAAGAAACTAAATAAGTAATCTATTGTTTTTTAAATAATCAATTCAATTCATATTACACTAAATTTTAATAATAATTAATTATATTTTATTTACTAATATAAAATAGTTATATATGCCTACAACTGAGTATATACGCATCAGTTTTTTTAAGTTTGGATTTGGTTCAGACTTCGGATTACATATTTTATACCGAAATTTATTTCAAATAAAGAACAAATTATTATATAAATTTTTCATCGAAAAATTATCCGCGCTTTAGCGTGGGTTAGAATCTAGTTATAGTTTTATAATTTGTCACCTTTTTATCCAAATTTTGAGTTCATTATTTTGCAATTTTATAAAATTATGACGTTTGTATATAATCTTGATAGAGAAAATGATAAATATAAAATAACTAAGAACTATAATATGTCTTGATCATATCACTCTTTTTAAATAGCTTAATTAAATTTATTATATTTTTTGCGTAATTTATCTTGCTAATATTTTGGTTCATATTATAACCACTTTACATCTGTTGTTTACAATTAGTGTTAAGTATTTTTCTTCAAACAATATATATTTTGAACATTTTTCATAATTATATTGGTGATTATATTATCTAATGTAGTCATTTTCAAAGTATAGTGTTTGTTTATATATATATATATATATATATATATATTATGTAATGGATATTATAAATTATTATGTTATCTAAATAAATGATATAATCATTACTTATGAATATAAATAAAAAAATCTGTTAGATTAATCGATTTGTTATTGATTGAAATGCTTTTTGAAGTATCTAAACTTGCAAAATAAGTTTTATTTAATTTTACTTTTTATAAATTATTTGATTTTTTAATTGTTTAATTTTTAAAATAATGTGAAAGAAAATAGTTAAAATCTTATTAAAAGATGAGATCTGATGTTTAATACTGTTTGCACATAGTAGTATCACTACAAGAAAACATGGCCATAACAACGACAGTTTACGAGGAAAATACTTCGTCGTAATCTTACATATACTTTACAACGACTTTACAACGAAACATATATTCGTCGTAATGTCGTTGTAAAGTTACGAGGAAAAACATTCGTCGTAACATTACAAGGACACTACGACGAATATTCTGTTTCGTCGTAAAGTCGTTGTACAATTACAAGTACTTTACAACGAAAAATACACCCGTTTATGTTTGGTGAAAACGTGTTAATAGTGCTCTTTAAATAAAATATTTCGTTGTAATTTCCTTGTGAAGTATATGTAATAGGGTAGTAAAGTTTTTCCTTGTAATTTCGTTGTTTAATCTTCACTTACCAGATTCGAAAATTTCCTATATATATGTTCATTTCCTTCACAACATCTCACAAACTAAAAAAAAAGAAAAGAATCAAAAAAATGTCGGATGGTCGAAATATTTACGAGTTACGGAGTTGGATGTATACGCACAAAGATGCTGACGGTCGAGTGACGGATGTATTTCTCAGGGGGCTAGAGACATTCATGTACCAGGCAGGCACTACACCGATCACGCAAGAAAGTGGTAAGATGTTCTGTCCTTGTCGAAAGTGCAAGAATTCAAAATTTGCCCGTAGTGAAAATGTATGGAAGCTAGTAGTAGTAATAGTAATTTTCAGGATGCTGGTAGTAGTCAAGAACCATATCATCTGCATAACGAATATAGTTACCATCAGGAGGAACCAATGGTAGATCATGATAGGGTTCATGACATGATTACTGATGCATTTTTACCTGAAACTACTACAACCATAGCTGCTGAAAGTGAAACTGTTGAAGAACCAAACTTAGATCCAAAAAGGTTTTATGAGATGTTAGCTGCTGCAAATCAACCAATATACCCTGGTTGTAGAGAAGGTCTCTCTAAATTGTCTTTAGCAGCTAGGATGATGAATATTAAAACAGATCATAATTTACCTGAGAATTGCATGGATGCATGGGCTGAATTGTTTAAAGAGTATTTGCCAGAAGACAACGTGTCAGCTGAATCTTATTATGAGATTCAGAAACTGGTATATAGTCTAGGATTACCTTCGGAGATGATAGATGTTTGCATCGACAACTGCATGATCTACTGGAGGGACGATGAGAAGTTAGAAGAGTGTCGTTTCTGCAAGAAACCACGATTCAAACCGCAAGGACGTGGAAGAAATAAAGTGAAAGAGATGAAGTAGAGTGAGTGAAAGAGATGAAGTATGTATAGAGTTAAGTGATATGGGGTTTAGGGATTCGATTTTCAGGGCTTGAACCCTTATTCGTAGTAAATTCATCGTAATAGAAAACACGGGCCTGGTACATTCGTAGTAACTGGGCCTTGTAAAGTCGTTGTAAACAGGTCCATGTAGATTCATCGTAAAAGATTCCTTGTAGATTCGTCGTAATGCAAAACACGCGCGTGGTACATTCGTAGTAAATGAAAACACGCGCGTGGTATATTCGTTGTAATGTTACAACGACATTACAACGACAAGGAAATCTATATATACCCGAGGCATTCACGAGGCAATGCTCGTGTATTCCTCCCAATTGCCTCATCTCTCTTCCAAGGTATGTCTTCTTCTTTTTTTTTAAATTTTTTTTAGTTAGGTAGTTAATAGGTGGTTAGTTTAGGTGATTAGATTAGGTGGTTAGATTAAGGAACATAATATTAGATTTTTTTTAAAACCTGATTAGATTATGTGATTACAATTTAATTATATTTTTTAGAACCTGATTAGATTTTTTTTTAAAATTCAGATGGCACCTAGGAAACGTCCCACTTATTCGGAGTTGTTTGTTCCCGGAGCGGGGACATCTAGTTCAGCACCATCCTCTTCTACTGATCCGGAGGCAGTTCCGGAGACACAGGGAGCATCTTGGGCTCCTCCTCTACATCAGCCGATGGCCCCACCTCCACCTCCATACGAAGCACCTCCACCGGCTCCACACCCTGCTCCAGCAGCCGGAGTTCATCCGGATTTGCTTGTCCCTCCATCTGCACCATACGCGACATATTTGTTTTAAAAGGTGGCTCCAAAGAAGAAGGGGCGGACGATGGGCATAGGATCCGTCAATGACGTCCCAAAGGCTATTTCGTCTTACTATTCTAGCCGGGATGAGGAGAATGCTCGGTTGAAGGCTCAGGTGGACGACCAGCAGGTTCGTTTGCAATCTCTCGAGGATCTTCTTGACGTCATGGTGGTTGGAAACCCGGTTCTATAGAGAGCACTGCAGGAGAGACGTCGGAATCTCAGCGGACAAGCGCCTGTGGACGAGCCTGGAACTTCTACGGGAGGGAACGAGACCTCAAACAACTACTTCGACAATGTCGAGCTCCCGTAGATTTAAATATTTTTATTTTGTATTTATAAATTTAAAATACTATTTTATAACTTTTATAAATTCAGTTTTTCAGATTTAAATTTATTAAAATTTTAATTATTCTAAAATATTTTTTTTAATTTAATTTTCGTATTATTAAAAAGATTCAAATTAAAAGCCTCGTAAAATTTACAAGGAATATACAAGGAATAGGTTGTAAAGTCCTCGTAACATTTACAAGGAAAATACAAGGAATATATTGTATAGTCCTCGTAATATTTACAACTAATTTACAAGGAATTCGTTGTATGTTCGTTGTAATATTTTACAACGAAATTACTAGGAAGTCGATGTACATTCGTCGTAATATGTACTAGGTAATTACAACGAATGATTCGCTTCTGCCTTACGACGAAACAGTTTCGTCGTAACAGTTACGAGGATATTACGACGAATTGTCCATTACGACGAGCGTTTTACAACGAATAGTGATTCCTTGTTAAATCGTCGTAACAATGACATTACGACGAATTAACAAGGAAAAAGGCCGAAGTAAAGTGTCTGTTTTCTTGTAGTGTATAAGGAAATGCGTATTAATGGTTTAAGGTATGCTGAACTCTAAAGTAGAAATGTGTATTTAATTAAAAAACTTACAAAAGAAATGTTAGGTTCAAAGGTAAGATTTTGTTTTAATAAGATAGATGGAAAAATGTGTATTGCCACGATTAAGGATCCAAACCGTCACCATTATCCTATAGATTTTGGTGTCAGGGGAGAAAAATGAAAATTGGACGTGGTTTTTCACAATGCTAAAAAATGTTGTACCGGATTCGCCTGAATTGGTATTTGTTTATGACATAAATGGAAGTCTGATAAAAGTCGTTGCTGAAATGTATTTGATGTCTAAACATAGGTATTGTATCTGACATCTATCTCACATTGTGAAACTAAGTGTGAAATTGAACATGGACGAGGTTGCAAGACAATTCATAACAATTGCACTAATTTATTCATAGGTTGAGTTTGAACAGATGTATGAAGAGTTAGGCAGATGTATCTTGCGTGTACTACATATCTTAATAAAAGAGTATCTGTTAAAAATTGGCCGAAATGTTATTTCTCCATTGCAAGGTACAACATAGACACCTCTAATTGTGCAAAGTCTATGAATTCACTTTTTAATAAGGCACGTAAGTACTTTTTGCTGCCTATGATTGATACAGTTGTTGAAAAAATGTTTGAGTGGTTCAACAGACATATGAAGGATGTTGTAGCCCAACCGTCATCACGAAAATTGGTTTCTTTTGTGAAGATTAAAATGCATAAAAGAGTACTGAAAGGTTAAAAGTTAACCGTTACTTCGTTGAACTCTTTTGAGCTTGAATACAATGTCATTGGAAAATACATGAAGACTTAGTTGGTGTATTTGCAGCATAAAACGTGCAGCTGCAGGCACTTGGATAGATAGATGCCCATGTGCCCATACAATAGGTGCTGCCATTAAGTGTTTAAAGCATGATGGGTCAATAGAGTTGAGTGACATGTATGATTTAATCTTGCCTTATTATTTGATTAAAGTGTGGGCTTCGAAGTACTATATATCCAGTCTCGATATGTCTGAATGGATGGTTTCAAAAGATATCGCGGAAAAATATGCCTTACCTCTACTGTACACTAAAAAAGGGAAGAACTCAAGAAAAAAGGTATCATTCGGTAGAAGAAAGTCGGAGTCACAATAAGTTTTTGCCGAATATGAATTTGAGTCGCTGGTTCAATTGCTCGCAGGAAACAGAAGGAACACAAGAAACCCAAGGATCACAAGGAAGTGGAGGAACTGAAGGATCACAAGGAACTCAATCAACTCAAGGAACTCAATGAACTTAGTAGGTTGTGCCCGTCTGACTCAAACTTTCGATTGTAATGTTTTTATTGTAAGTAAAACTTTTTAATTATTTTTAGAACTTTATGATTCTACAACTACGATCAGTAAACATAATAAAACTTCGTATAACTTATAAAATATTTTATATTGAAGATACAAAATTCTCTAGTTTTGTGATTAAAATGAAAATTTTAAAAATTGGCATTACAATACTTATTCATATGTTATTGATGTTATTTATGATATATATTATTTTTTAAAAAATTGGAACACATTACATATACGTATTCACTAGGAAGGAAATAAATTACTCTTTTATAGTTTTTTCGTAGACATTGTCTTGTGGGTTTAGAAAACTTTTATATGTCATGAACTCAAGGATATTTATACATAATTACATGAGAAATTCATATAGGAAACAAAATATATTTTATATAACCATAAAATTATTCATCTGAGTGTAGTAAAACTAAGAAAATTGCAAAAAAAACACGAAAGTAAAACTTTGGAAGTTTTTGTAAAACTACAAACTTGGTAAAACTTCAAACACAAAAATTGTTAAAAACATTTTCCGCACAACTTTTCAAATTTTGTCTCCCAATTTTTTGAATTTTCCCTCTCGCTAAAATCAATGCAAAATGGAAGAAGATATGTATTAAACCCATTTTTTGGTTTTCCCCATTTATCTCAACCTCTCTCACTGTCTCTCCAATTTTCTCTCTCTTGTTTCAAATCCTTTATTTCTTCTCAACTAGGAATCATGACTCATCCATACGAGGAGCATGAGCACATGAAGCCTTTGAAGAGACACAATGGCATGATTGGGTTGGTGGCAGATTCCGAGTACGGGATTCCGACCAGCTATCCTTGTTGGGGGGGGGGAGAATCATCAACGAGGTGTCTCCGGATCCGAAGTATCCCACCGATTTTGATACTTCTCCATGGAAAAAATAATTCACTTTTGAGGTAATTCATGGATACTTTCGGGTTTAATGTGTAGATTTTGATACTTTTCGTTTTTATGTGCAGAATGATGGTCTCCATTTCCGTCAATTATGGGTCTTGGGTGTCCAGAAAGAGGTCGAAACGTTAATTAAGCATGTGGATGAGATGGCTGCATAGATTGATGAGTTGGAGGATAAGCTTACCAGTTCGTGAGATGAGTCGGCTCTTTGTAATCTCGTTGTTTTCTTTCCCTACCTACTCTACGCTACTCTTAAACTTTGTTGCAACTTTTCATTTTGTCTGCTTAAGACTTAAAACTTTCTATCTTATGTTCTTGAAGTCTATTGATTACAAGTTTCACGAAGTTTTACGGAGTTGTACAATGACAAAGTGAAACTTTGGAAAAGTTTCATCTACTTGCACAATCACGAACCACAAGTTTCACGGAGTTGTACGATGACAAAGTGAAACTTTCCCAAACTTTCACCTACTTGCACAATCACGAACCACAATTAAGAAATTTAGCGGAGTTGTACAATGACAAAGTAAAACTTGGGAAAGTTTCACCTACTTGCACAATAACGAACCTTTGAAATTGATTTGTATGGTACTGAAGTTTTCTTTGGACATGTTGCGATTAAAAAGATGAAGAAAAAGTATTACTCTTGGGAAGAATGTATTAATCTGAGAGAAGTGAAGGTATTGTTTATCCTTTTCCCGAAAATGTTCTCAGTATTTCTACTTGTATGTTTGCTGATTCCTCTCTTTTCTCATATTAGTCGCTTAGCAGAATGCACCATCCAAATATTGTGAAGCTGAAGGAAGTCATCCGGGAAAATGATATTCTATACTTTGTTTTAGAGTACATGGTATGCTTCTGCTACTTTTGTTTGATCTGTTTCCCATACCTTTTTATTCTTCATTGCCCTAGACATTATTTCTGTATACCTTTCAAGCTTGATGCCCTATTCTAGTGCAGAGGCAGTTAACCTTGCTGAGTGCCTCTACTTGTGGGATCCCAGCAATAGGCCGACGGCTGCAGAGGCTTTGCAGCATCCGTTCTTCCAGAGTTTGTTGGAGTAAGCTTGAAATAGTTTGGATAACAAGCTATCCTAATTCCACCGAGATATGGTTATTAAGGAAATTAGGAAATATCTAAATAAGTTTTTACTAATAAGATTAGGAGTTATCTAAGTCTTATAAAAGGAGTTGCAAACATGTTGCATCACTTAAGAGTTTTTGATTGTCTTTGAGAGATAACTTAAGGTTTTGAGAGGATTTTCCCTAAGATTAATAAGAGAGCATATTCTCATTATTGTGATCTTACATATACAATCACTAAAACTCAAAAAACATTTGGTATCATAGCTTCTAGGAGCGATCAAAATCAAACGACATGGGAAATATTGTTTTAGAAAAATCACGAGAAGGTGGAGGATCATCTGCGATAGGCTCTCCCATGATCATGGCCACAAATTATACGGTCTGGGCAATATGATGCAAGTTGATGTTGAAGGTTCATAAAGTATGGGCCGCAGTCGAGACTGAATCAGATGTTGGCGAAAAGAATGACATGGCTACAGCCTTAATTTTTCAATCTATACCTGAAACGCTTATATTGCAACTTGGCTACTTGGACACCGCAAAGAAGGTTTGTGATGCTATTAAATCATGATACATGGGAGCATATCGAGTTCGAGAAGCTCGATTACAGACGTTAATGGCTGAATTTGAGAGATTGAAGATGAAAGACAGTGACACCATTGATGACTTCGTTGTCAAGCTATGAGAAATCTCATCAAAGTCAACTGCTTTGGGAGAGAACATTGAAGAACATATACTCGTGAAGAAATTCTTGTCTAGTCTTCCACGAAAGAAATTTATACACATCGTTGCTTCTTTGGAGCAGGTTCTTGATCTCAAAACCACAAGTTTCGAGGATATCATCGGGAGATTAAAGACATATGAAGAAAGAGTAAAATAAGAAGAAGAAGAAGAAGAGGAAACACAAAACAAACTGATGTATGCTGCAAATAACGATTCACAATCATCCTTTGGCTCGAACAATCAGAACCATAACCGCGATTATAACAAGAACTACAATTGATGACATGGACGTAATGGACGATATTAAAATCGAGGACGAGGACGAGGAAGGTATAATGATCGGTATCAGTACAACAACCGATATACTGATCGATACCAAGACACATTTGACTTATCAAAGACATTGTGTTTTTGCTGCGATAAGACCGGACACTACGCATCAACGTGTCCTGAACGACTTCTAAAGTTACAAGAAGAAACTGAAACAAAAGATGAGAGTACGCAGGAAGCTGAAGAATTGATGATGCACGAGGTTGTGTTCCTCAACGAGAAGAACGTTAACCCACGAGAACTTGAGACAAACTCGGAAAAGATGTGGTATCTAGACAATGGTGCGTCTAATCATATGACCGGAAACCACAAGTATTTCAAAACCATCAACAAAAATGTCACAGGAAAGGTTAAGTTCGGTGATGATTTGCGTATTTAAATTAAAGGAAAGGGATCAATCTTGTTCTGCAGAAAAGATGGAGGAAAGAAAGTATTGGCCGATGTTTATTACATACCAGACCTTAAAAGTAATAGAATCAGTCTCGGCCAAGCAACTGAAGCAGGATGTAACGTGAGGATGAAATGTGAATATCTCATACTAAGAGACAAAGATGTCAAGCTGATAACGAGGGTTAGAAGATCAAAGAACATGCTGTACAAAGTACAGATAAACATTGTAGACACGATATGTTTGCAAGCGACAACAACAAACAAGTGAATAAGCAAGGTGGCACGCAAGATTGGGACATATATGAAGAGAATCAATGAGAATAATGATCAATAAATAATTCATGCTCGGAATACACAAGATCACGATCGAAAACAACACTTGCTCGAGCTTTTTACTTGGGAAACAAGCAAGGTTTCCATTCCCAAAATCAACTTCATTTAGAGCTAATAGAGCACTCAAACTGATACATGGAGATCTTTGGGGGTCGATAACCCCAATCACACTACAAAAAAAGAGGCATATATTCGTTTTAATCGATGACTACTCTCGTTATATGTGGTCCATACTTCTTAAAGATAAAGGGGAGACATTCGAGAAGTTTAAAAAGTTTAAAGCTACTGTCGAGCAAGAGAAAGGAGGTTCTATTTCAATCTTCAGAACTGATAGAAGAAGTGAATACGTGTTTGACGAATTCCAATCATATTGCAAAACACACGACATTACAAGACAACTCACGGCTCCATACTCTCCACAACAAAACAGTGTTGTGGAGAGACGAAACAGAACTCTATTGGGTATGACCAGAAGCATTTGAAGCATATGAATTTTCCTAAATACTTGTGGGGTGAAGCGGTAATACATTCTACATATATCATCAATAGAGTAGCTACACGAGTACTTGTTTCGAAGACACCATATGAAACGTACAGAGGACGAAAAACATATTTAGCTCACATACGTACGTTTGGATGCATCTCATATGCTAAAGTTGATACTCCTCATCTGCGTAAGCTTGATAATCGATCAAGGATGCTGATTCATCTCGGTATGGAACCAGGATCAAAAGCATATTGATTGCTTGATCCAATAAATAAAAAGGTTGTTGTTAGCAGAGATGTATTCTTTGATGAAGATAAAGGATGGGACTGGAAAAATAACGAGAAAGAAGATGATAATGGAACACTTAAGATCGAGATTAGAAGGTACGAAAACCATGGTATCGGCAAAGAAGAAGATACTGAAGCGGGATCTACTGAAGATACTAAGACGAGTAATACAGAGACTGCTAATAACAAAACAATAAAAGCAGAGGAAGCCGAAACAGAGGAACCAGTAACTGATGCACAGGAAGAAGAAGAAGCCGAGAACGAAGAGTATGAAGATGACGTCGTGGGATTGAGAAGATCACAGAGAGAAAGTAAACGTCCTAGCTACTTGGATGATTATGTTCTACTTGCAGAAATTGAGGGAGAACGTTTATTGCTAAGCATAAACGAAGAACCATGGGAGTTTCAAAGAGGCTAAAGTCAATAAAGTATGGAGGGACGCTTGCAAAGATGAGATAAGTTCTATTGTAAGAAACAAAACGTGGGAATTATGTGAACTCCCAATAGGAGCTAAAGCAATAGGACTTAAGCGGATTTTCTAAATTAAGCGAAATTCGGATGGAAGTATCAACAAGTACAAGGCAAAGTTGGTCGCGAAAGGTTACATTTAACGTCACGGGGTTGATTTTGACGAAGTATTCGCCCCTGTTGCACGAATTGAAACTTTCTAATTCATATTGTCTTTGGCGGCTTCACAAGGATGGGAAGTGCATCACTTGGATGTTAAATCCGCGTTTCTCCATGGCGAGCTTAAAGAAGAAGCATATGTGTCTCAACCTGAGGGATTTAAGATCAAAGGACAAGAAACTAAAGCATACAAGCTAAATAAAGCTCTCTATGGTTTGCGTCAAGCATTAAGGGCTTGGAATGAGAAGCTGAACAGAGTACTTGGTGATTTTAAGTTCGTAAAATGATCTAAAGAACCAGCTGTGTATCGACGACAAGAAAAGGAGACTCTCATTTTCATAGCTGTGTATGTTGATGACCTTGTCGTGACAGGAACAAATCGTGGTCTAAGCACATACATTAAGCATGAGATGTCTGCACGTTTTGAGATGAGTTACTTAGGACTAGTCACGTATTATTTGGGGATTGAGGTTGATCGAAACTCGGAAGGGATTACGTTGAAACAAGAAAGATATGCCAAGAAGATATTAGAGGAGACACAAATGCAAGACTGTAACTTAGTACATGTGTCGATGGATCCAAGTCTCAACATGTCAAAGGCGTATGATGAGGAACGGGTAGACGAAAAGGAGTACAAAAGAAACATAGGTTGTCTCAGGTACTTACTTCACACTAGACCTGATCTTTCTTACTCGTTTGGGTTATTAAGTCGATATATGGCCGAGCCAAGAACATCACACGCAGCGGCTATAAAACAAATACCTCGTTATCCGCGTGGTACTTGTTTTCACGGCCTCGTGTTCAGAAAAGGAGAGAATTCGAAGTTGGTTGGTTATAGTGACGCAAGTCATAATGTTGGCGAAGATGATGGACGAAGCACGACTGGGCATGTTTTCTACTTCCTAAATTCTCCAATCACTTAGTGTTCTCAAAAGCAAGAAACAGTTGCTTTATCGTCTTTGTGAAGCAGAGTTCATGGCAGCAACCGAGGCAGCAAAACAAGCAATATGGCTTCAAGAGTTGCTTAGTGAAATCATTGGAAAATCAAGGAAGATGGTAACCATTCATATTGATAATAAATCAGCCATAGCCCTTACCAATAATCCAGTGTTTCATGGACGAAGCAAACATATCCATAGACGTTACCACTTCATAAGAGAGTGTGTAGACAACGACTTGATCGAAGTACATCACATATCTGCAACCGAACAAAGAGCTGATATTTTAACCAAGCCACTCGTAAGGATCGTTACAAAGAGATGAGAAGCATGATCGAGATTGAAGACTTATCAAGAAATTGATTCAAGCTTAAGGGGGAGATTGTTGGAGTAAGCTTGAAATAGCTTGGATAACAAGCTATCCTAATTCCACCGAGATATGGTTATTAAGGAAATTAGGAAATATCTAAATAAGCTTTTACTAATAAGATTAGGAGTTATCTAAGTCTTATAAAAGGAGTTGCAAACATGTTGCATCACTAAAGAGTTTTTGATTGTCTTTGAGAGATAGCTTAAGGTTTTGAAGGATTTTTCTTAAGACTAATAAGAGAGCAAATTCTTATTATTGTGATCTTACATATACAATCACTAAAACTCAAACAATAGAGTTGCTACTATGTTCCACCATCTCTCCGACCTAAACAGTCTGTTGGGCAGAGAGGGCCTCTCGAGCATCAGCAGCAATCCCTCAAGAGGTTGCAAGCGGCTTCAACCAATACTGCCAATAATAAGCCATTAAACAGTTATGCTGATTCAAAGGTGAAAGCTCCTCCTTTCAGCGAGATGTCTAATAAGATTAACCAGGACACAACATGGAACGACAAACCTGTGGGAAGTTATCATGTCAGAGATGCCAAGTATATACCATCGCTTGGAAGGAAGAGTCCGTGTAAGTCATTTGAAGACTATTTAATTTCCTTTTTTTTTAAAACGGTCTTGCTTGTCCATGGAGCTCCTTTTGTCTGTACTGACTTTAATGTTTCGGTCACGGCTCGAACATTCTATACGAAGTAATCTTCTTTTAATTTCGCAATAAAGTTCTTCCAACTTTGGACCAATTTTTCTTCAATTATCAAATTAAATCATTAAAGATTTTTAGAATTGAAAATTTTGAAAACAATACATCCTTAGATAGTCCTGGGCTTGGGCCAACTTCCGATTTTCATTTAAGCCGAGTTGGGTTGGTTCTCCGTGTTTCTTTATTTAGTTACGACACGACGATGGTTTTCTGGTTGTCTCTGTTCCGTCAACGATCGGAACATAGGGCTTGATTGGTAAGCAGAGCCGGGCCTGAACTATATTGGGCCCTAAGCATAAAATATTTGGCCCATAAACTATATTATTTTTTGGAAAAATGTTGAAAGTCTTCTACTCGAGCGTCGAACCCCGTGACACTGAGAAAATTAAAAAAGACAGGTACCAACAAAGCTGAAAGAAAATCTTGTAAAAAAATAGCCCCTAAAACTACTTATCTGATTTTTGGCCCCAAGCATGTGCTTGACTAGCTTGTAGTCAGGCCCGGCCCTGTTGGTAAGGTAGTTAGATGAGCTGACAGTTCTATAGTATCCAATCACAAATAACAACTAAAGTATGTAAGGGAGAATTGGTGGTTCCCAACTGCTCCCAATCGTAATGTTCTATTGTAAAGTTATTAAAAAGCATTTTAACTAATTAATTTAAAATTATGAATATACCCGTATATACTTAAACCAAAATTGTAAAGATAACATAATACATTCTAACCCTAGTTCTACTTACGTACAATTTTATTGTAAATATAGGTTAGCTACGAAAGTTGGTGTTCTTCACCAAAAAAACCCATCAACAATTTTTATTAATTGAAAGCAAGGAATGTGTTCCTGATCTTGTAGAAAACTTACTCTTGAATTCGTGTTTTTAACACACGTGTATGTGTATGAAATATTTTTTAGGTGTAAGAAATCTTTTATAACGTAAAAAAATGTTTCTAATTATTATTGTGCATGTAAGTTACTCTTGTATACGTAGAACTGTGCAAACGTTTCTTTAAAGTTATTGTGCACATGTTTCATGCTCTGTGTAATGATGTTTATTATGATGATTCTCTTACAATTTTCCATTGTTTCTTATATTTTAAAATACGCACTTATATATACTAGTAATTGTGTAACTTATCAATAACCAAAATGTCGAATCCGCAAGATCTTACCTCACCATCGAGCAAGGTATGAATCCTATACACAGTAATTTGACTTATTCTGTTTGAGTGTTGTATTGTTTGTAATTTTATATAATGCTTTGTTTATCTTGATTTTTAGCCAAAATTTTCGTACACACGAAATGAATCATGAGATGTTAGAGCATCATTAGTGACAAGTTTCTTTAATTGAGTCTCTCAGTATTAGTTTATTGATTTTTTTAACATAAAAATAGTTTATAATTAAAATTAAAAGTGCTAAGCTTTTATGAGTGAACATGTGTAGTTTAAGTCTCTGAAAGAAGAAGGGAGTTTCTTCTTCACGAATCGTTTATTTGCTTTTTATCGTCTCTTTCTTACTTTTGTTTTCTATATTAATATTTATCATTGAGAAACTCCTATAAAAAGAGCCGCTGCGCATGCTCATAGTATTAACTAATGGTGAGAAAGATAAAAGATATTGGAAATGCGCATGTTTTAATGAGATGGGAAGACAAAACATTCGAGCAAGATTTTTGACAAGATTTTGTTTGAACTTACCTTGGCCAAATTTAAAATCCGACTCGATCATCTATGAAAGCAATATAATACATATAAACGTGTAACAAAAAATGCGACTGGGTTAGGGTTCACTCAGTTTGGTGAGATTGATATGAACACATATTGGTGGGATCAGCTAATTAAGGTACTTTCAACAAGCTAATGTTTTCATTATCACGTTTTATTGGCTTAAAAATTTGTTTTTAAATTTATAATTTTAATTGGTTCATTGTAGATGCATCCAGAAGCCACAAAACTCTGTGTTCATCCTTTACGTGATATTACACTCCTTGATTCTCTATACCAGAAATTTACAATCTTTGTTAGTGAAGGTTGGCAACATCAGAATGGACCAAGCCAATTACCTCAACAAATAGAATATGTAGACGAAGAAGTTGATGAAATATCATCTCTGGTTAGTAATGCAGATAGTCAAAAGACTCACCAAACACAAGGTTCTAAAAGAGCACATGAAGGAAAACCTATCGATCAAAGTATTCTCGGAAAATACCAAACTCAGATCATTGGGATCGTATCACAAGTACTCTAGAAAATCAAGAGAGATTTTGGTCAGCAGTTCGAAAAATGTTTGACTCCTTTAACCCATTCAATACTGCTATCTGCACAGAATAATTGTTGAAGATGTCAATGGTAGATCAAGAAAGCGAGTTCTACTGGGCAACTCTTGATTACTTAGCCAGCAACAAGAATGGTCGTCAATTTTTTTTGACTTTACCAAATGATCAGCAAAAAGTAAAATATCTAGGAAGGGCTATTGGAAAACAAAACTAACATATTGTTATGAGTGTGAAGGAATGGAAGAACAAGAACTGGATCAATCAAATTCAGAAGATGTACATGAAGTCAAAGTAACATGCTATGAACCCACAGGAAATGCTTACATGACAAATGTTCGTAATTCCATTGCAGAAAGTATTTGGGCATCTCGATATTAGTTAATTATCTTACCTTACTTTGTTTCTGTATGCTTTTATTGTGGTTGGAAGATTGTTTAAGTAATTCATTTGTTTTTCTGTTTTTTTTCTTTAATTCTTTTAATTATTATTGTTATGTCTGTTTTGGTAATTTAATAATTTAATGCTACTCCTTTACCAATCATATAATTACATTATAATTACTACAACATACTGCTTCTGCAGCATACTGCTACTGCTCTATCATATATATTACCAATCAAAGCAGAAGAAGAAAAAAGGATGAAGTGAGAAAAAGGCGGGAAAATCTGTAAGCTCAAGAATTTGGAGCTTGATAGGTTGCTTCAGTGGTGGAGCACTTATTCGTGTTCGGGTGTTACACATGGAAAATGAGGTGTTACACACGTTCGGAGAATAAAAAGAAGATATCAAAGATGTGATGATGTGGAATATTTCCATAAGTTTGGTTGACGAAATATGCTTTAAATAAGCATTATTAGATCACAAATTAGAAGATTTGGTGATGCTAAAATATAGGAAATAATATATTAAATAATAGGAAAAGATTATTTAATATATACCTTGGCTTTTCCTAGAATTAGGTTAAGGCTTTTGATGTTGTAATTCTCACAGAAACACAAAGAGATTTTGGGGTTTCAGAGAGTGAGTGATTTGTAGACGTGATCAACAGAGGTTGATTCACGCAAATTGGTGTGTTAGAAGGATCCGTGTCGAGTCGTGTAATTCGGATCAAGCAAGTTTGTAAGAGATCGTGTAAATGATTTCTAATAAAAGAGATACATATTCTTTGGATTACTTTTTGTCTTGTGTTTTCGCTGAATCTCGATTCTACAATTGGTATCAGAGCGGGACACCTAAACGAAGAAGGGTTCTTCGAACCAAGGTGAGATCTTGAGAAGAGAATATGGCGATTTTGGCACAAAATATGTTGCTTCTCAATGATGTAAATTATGTGTATTAGAAAGTGAGAATGAGAGCAAACTTACGTGGAACTGATGAAGATATATGGACAGTGGTTCAAACTAGATGGGAAGAACCATGTGTGATGCTAGAAGATGGTTTGAAGAAACCTAAACCAAAGACAAAGTGGACTGCAATATAGAAAAAGCTTTCAAAGTTTAATGAAGAAGCATTGGATACAATCTTCAGTTCTGTAGATGGTAAGCAATTTGAGCTAATGCAAGGATGTGAATCAGCTAAAGAGGCTTGGGATATACTACAAAACACTTTTGAGGGTAATGTGAATGTTAGGAGGATAAGATTGGACTTGCTTGCATCACAATTTGAAAAAATAAGGATGTCCGATGATGAGAAGATAGGAGACTTCAGTGCCAAGCTCAGCTCCATAGCCAATGAAGCACAAATGTTAGGTAAAAAATATGAAGATGCAAAATTGGTGAAGAAACTTTTGCGATGTTTACCTACTAAGTTTGCAGCACATAAAGCGGCGATAACTTTAACGATACACACTGATGAATTGAAGTTCGCTGAGGTAGTAGGAATTTTAAAGGCTGAGGAGATGGAATTAGAACATAAGTTGTCAATGCTTGTTCAAAACTCAAGAGTTAAGGTTGACGAAGACATCCAAAGAGCTCCAAAACTTGAAGAATCTATTCACCTAATGATTCAGAAACTTAAAGAAACCATGAATCTTTTGCATAAAATGTCCAACGAAACACTGCCTAGAGAAGAAGAAAGACATAAAATTCGTGAAGTGGTGTGTTTTAATTGTCATGGTATTGGACATGTCAAAACAGCTTGTCCATAATTCAAGAGAAAAGAAATCAAGTGTAATGGATGTAATGGTTATGGGCACATAAAGTCAGATTATGTGAATACAAAGAAGATGAAGAAGAAGAGTAGCTGCAGTGATAGAAAGTCAGAAAGAGAAGCAGATGCTCTCAAATTCGTGGCTCTTCATAGAGTTGTTGGATCTGAAAAAGACATCACTAAAGTTGAATCTCGTACGTGTGTGTCACAACCCAATTCTGATGCGTCACACAGTGATACAGAGAGTGATTCAAATGCTGATCTTTTTGCTGAGTATCAGGTTCTATTTGGTCAATTTACTAAATTCAGTGAAGAAAATATGCAGCTGATCAAAGATAAAGCAACGCTGAAAGCACAAGTGAACATTCTAGAGTCTGAAAACAACAATAAATCAGAGACTGAAGTGTCAAAAGAAGAGAAGGAGTTTGATCTACATAGTCTACAAAAGAGAATCTTTAAGCATGCCTACAATCTAAAGAGTGTGGAGACTAAATATGAGCAGACGAAACAACTACTGAATGAGGAACTCGAGAAAAGCCAACTGCTACAAAGAGAACTTAGTGAAAACTACAAGAAAGTAAGAATTCTGAACACTGGATCAGCTACTCTGGATCATATCCTATCAGTTGGGCAGCCTCCAAAAATCAATTGGGGTTTGGGTTATAAAGGTACTACTTCACAAGATCAAGATCATGACACGGCTGATGGGATAAAGTTCATGAAAGCTTCAGTTAAATCAGATGATAAACCCAAAGATACATCACAACAAACTAGCATATCAGTAACTGCAGAACCATCAAAGTCAATGTTAAAGGTACAAGACATAAAAGCTGTTGCTAAGCGAAGGAATGGCTGCCACTTTTGTGGTAAGATCGAACATAATGTTGCCTACTGTTATGCTCGTAGAAATCATATTGAGCGAGCTTGGAGGATGAACCTTTGTTATATGGAACCTAGAAGGTATGGACAAATATGGATAGCTAAGAAGGATTTGTATCCTAAGTTTACGAAAGGTGTGTCACACATGCATATCAATGTGTCACACACTCGGATTGGAAATCAATATGCTGAAGCTGAAGAACCAGTTCGATGGACTTCTACTAGAAGACATTGAGATTTTTTTAGGGTCCAATAAGTATCATGAAGTTTTTCACAGAGTTTTTCACTCAAGCAGGGGGAGATGATACTTGATTCAGGGGGAGTTCAAGATAAATACTTTGAAGAAGTATATGGTGCATATTGTGCTTAGAGGTTAGTGATCTTGAGTTGTAAAACTCAGTGAAAAAGGGGGAGAATGTAAGCTCAAGAATTTGGAGCTTGATAGGTTGCTTCAGTGGTGGAGCACTTATTCGTGTTCGGGTGTTACACATGGAAAATGAGGTGTTACACACGTTCGGAGAATAAAAAGAAAATATCAAAGATGTGATGATGTGGAATATTTCCATATGTTTGGTTGACGAAATATGCTTTAAATAAGCATTATTAGATCACAAATTAAAAGATTTGGTGATGCTAAAATATAGGAAATAATATACTCCCTCTGTTTCTAAATAAGTGTCACTTTAGGACTTTTTTCTTGTTACACAAAAAGTGTCACTTTAGAATTTCAATGCAATTTTGAGCTGAATATTAATTGCAAATACATTGATTTTATAAATAATTTTAGTTTTTAATAATCTTATTGGTTGAATATGTGTAATTAATAAGAATATAACGCATTCCAATAACTTTCTTAATCTGTGTGAAAAATGTCAAAATGACACTTTTTAAGAAACAGAGGGAGTATTAAATAATAGGAAAAGATTTTGGGGGTTGTAATTCTCACAAAAACACAAAGGAGATTTTGTGGTTTCAGAGAATGAGTGATTTGTAGACGTGATCAAGGGGTTGATTCACGCAAGTTGGGTGTGTTAGAAATTGATCCGTGTCGAGTCGTGTAATTCGGATCAAGCAAGTTTGCAAGATATTGTGTAAAGGATTTATAATAAAAGAGATACATATTCTTTCGATTACTTTGTGTCTTGTGTTTTTGCTGAATCTCGATTCTACAAAATAATGGAAGCGAAAACCCCTCACTCAGAACTGAGAGATCAAGTAAACTGTGACCTCAGAGGTTTTGTATTTCGATGAATTTTTGAATCAGTCGTCTGGTTGTGTATCTCACGTCCATGAATGATTTCATTTAAGCTGAACATTTGTCTCGTTTCCTTATAAGTGAGTTTTGAAAAACGTAAAAAGAGATGTAGGATTTGTGTTGATGGAGCATGTCTCCATTAATTCTATCCAAACTTTACTAGTTTTGTTCATAATTTAGCTTAATTCTTATTCAAATCCTAAATGTTCTCTCCAGTTTTTTCTTCATTGTCGTCATGTTTTTAGATATAAATGCTTATCTTTGCATTTGATTCATATTGGAACATCATGTTTATATCAGTTTCATTAACTAAAATAGCAAAAACAGTGGTGAGATTTGATTTCTTTTAATATTTCTTATTTTTTTTGCAGCAATTTTGCTTCACAAAACACATCAGTTAACTCGAGTTGTGCAAAAGGAAAAAAGTATCAACACAGAAGTAATCGTGGGCACTCATAGTTGCAACTCAATCAATTTCCCTTACATTCATTTTAGCTTCAGTATCTCTTTTTCTGTTGAACAAGAACTGGATCAATCAAATTCAGAAAATGTACACGAAGTCGAAGTAAGATGCTATGAACCCACAAGATATGCTTACATGACAAATGTTCGTAATTCCATTGCAGAAAGTATTTGGGCATCTCGATATTAGTTAATTATCTTACCTTACTTTGTTTCTGTATGCTTTTATTGTGGTTGGAAAATTGTTTAAGTAATTCATTTGTTTTTTCTGTTTTTTTTTCTTTAATTCTTTTAATTATTATTGTTATGTCTATTTTGGTAATTTAATATTGTAAATGCTACTCCTTTACCAATCATATAATTACATTATAATTACTACAACATACTGCTACTTCTCTATCATATATATTACCAATCAAAGCCAGAAGAAAAGAGGATAAAGTGAGAAAAAGGCGGGAAAATCTGTAAGCTCAAGAATTTGGAGCTTGATAGGTTGCTTCAGTGGTGGAGCACTTATTCGTGTTCGGGTGTTACACATGGAAAATGAGGTGTTACACACGTTCGGAGAATAAAAAGAAGATAATCAAAGATGTGATGATGTGGAATATTTCCATATGTTTGGTTGACGAAATATGCTTTAAATAAGCATTATTAGATCACAAATTAGAAGATTTGGTGATGCTAAAATATAGGAAATAATATATTAAATAATAGGAAAAGATTATTTGATATATATCTTGGTTTTTCCTAGAATTAGGTTAGGGCTTTTGATGTTGTAATTCTCACAGAAACACAAAGGAGATTTTGGATTTCAGAGAGTGAGTGATTTGTAGACGTGATCAACAAAGGTTGATTCACGCAAGTTGGGTGTGTTAGAAATTGATCCGTGTCGAGTCGTGTAATTTGGATCAAGCAAGTCTGTAAGAGATTGTGTAAATGATTTCTAATAAAAGATATACATATTCTTTGGATTACTTTGTGCCTTGTGTTTTCGTTGAATCTCAATTCTACAATTGGTATCAGAGCGGAACACCTAAACGAAGAAGGGTTCCTTCGAACCAAGGTGAGATCTTGAGAAGAGAATATGGCGATTTTGGCACAAAATATGTTGCTTCTCAATGATGTGAATTATGTGTATTGGAAAGGGAGAATGAGAGCAAACTTACGTGGAACTGATGAAGATATATGGACAATGGTTCAAACTGGGTGGGAAGAACCATGTGTGATGCTAGAAGATGGTTTGAAGAAACCTAAACCTAAGACAAAGTGGACTGCAACATAGAAAAAGCTTTCAAAGTTTAATGAAGAAGCATTGGATACAATCTTCAGTTATGTAGATGGTAAGCAATTTGAGCTAATACAAGGATGTGAATAAGCTAAAGAGGCTTGAGATATACTACAAAACGCATTTGAGGGTACTGTGAATGTTAGGAGGATAGATCGGACTTGCTTGCATCACAATTTGAAAACATAAGAATGTCTGATGATGAGAAGATAGGAAACTTCAGTGCCAAGCTCAGCTCCATAGCCAATGAAGCACAAGTGTTAGGTAAAAAATATGAATATGCAAAATTGGTGAAGAAACTTTTGCGATGTTTACCTACTAAGTTTGCAGCACATAAAGCGGCGATAACTTTGACGATGAACACTGATGAATTGAAGTTCACTGAGGTAGTAGGAATTTTAAAGGCTGAGGAGATGAAATTAGAATATAAGTTGTCAAAGCTTGTTCAAAACTCAAGAGTTACTGTTGACGAAGACATCCAGAGCTCCAAAACTTGAAGAATCTTTTCACCTAATGATTCAGAAACTTAAAGAAACCATGAATCTTTTGCATAAAATGTCCAACGAAACACTGCCTAGAGAAGAAGAAAGACATAAAAGTCGTGAAGTGGTGTGTTTTAATTGTCATGGTATTGGACATGTCAAAACAGCTTGTCCATCATTCTAGAAAAAAGAAATGAAGTGTAATGGATGTAATGGTTATGGGCACATAAAGTCAGATTGTGTGAATACAAAGAATATGAAGAAGAAGAGAAGTTGCAGTAATAGAAAGTCAGAAAGAGAAGCAGATGCTCTCATTTTCGTGGCTCTTCATGGAGTTGTTGGATCTGAAAAAGACATCACTAAAGTTAAATCTCGTACGTGTGTGTCACACCCCAATTCTTATGCGTCACACAGTGATACAGAGAGTGATTCAAATGCTGATCTTTTTGTTGAGTATCATGTTCTATTTGGTCAATTTACTAAATTCAGTGAAGAAAATATGCAGCTGATCAAAGATAAAGCAACGCTGAAAGCACAAGTGAACATTCTAGAGTCTGAAAACAACAATAAATCAGAGACTGAAGTGTCAAAAGAAGAGAAGGAGTTTGATCTAGATAGTCTACAAAAGAGAATCTTTGAGCATGCCTACAATCTAAAGAGTGTGGAGACTAAATATGAGCAGACGAAACAACTACTGAATGAGGAACTCGAGAAAAGCCAACTGCTACAAAGAGAACTTAGTGAAAAGTGAAAACTACAAGAAAGTAAGAATTCTGAACACTGGATCAGCTACTCTGGATCATATCCTATCAGTTGGGCAGCCTCCAAAAATCAATTGGGGTTTGGGTTATAAAGGTGCTACTTCACAAGATCAAGATCATGACACGACTGATGGGATAAAGATCATGAAAGCTGCAGTTAAATCAGATGATAAACCCAAAGATACATCACAACAAACTAGCATATCAGTAGCTGCAGAACCATCAAAATTAGTGTTAAAGGTACAAGACATAAAAGCTGTTGCTAAGCGAAGGAATGGCTGTCACTTTTGTGGTAAGATCGGACATAATGTTGCCTATTGTTATGCTCGTAGAAATCAGATTGAGCGAGCTTGGAGGATGAACCTTTGTTATATGGAACCCATAAGGTATGGAAAAATATGGATAGCTAAGAAGGATTTGTATCCTAAGTTTACGAAAGGCGTGTCACACATGCATACCAATGTGTCACACACTCGGATTGGAAATCAATATGTTGAAGCTGAAGAACCAGTTTGGTGGACTTCTACTAGAAGACATTGAGATTTTTGATGGTCCAACAAGTATCAAGAAGTATATGGTGCATATTGTGCTTATAGGTTAGTGATCTTGAGTTGTAAAACTTAGTGAAAAAGGGGGAGAATGTAAGCTCAAGAATTTGGAGTTTGATAGGTTGCTTCAGTGGTGGAGCACTTATTCGTGTTCGGGTGTTACACATGGAAAATGAGGTGTTACACACGTTCGGAGAATAAAAAGAAGATATCAAAGATGTGATGATGTGGAATATTTCCATATGTTTGGTTGACGAAATATGCTTTAAATAAGCATTATTAGATCACAAATTAAAAGATTTGGTGATGCTAAATATAAGAAATAATATATTAAATAATAGGAAAAGATTTTGGGGGTTGTAATTCTCACAAAAACACAAAGAAGATTTTGGGATTTTAGAGAGTGAGTGATTTGTAGACGTGATCAAGGGGTTGATTTACGCAAGTCTGGTGTGTTAGAAATTGATCCGTGTCGAGTCGTGTAATTCGGATCAAGCAAGTCTGCAAGATATTGTGTAAAGGATTTATAATAAAAGAGATACATATTCTTTCGATTACTTTGTGTCTTGTGTTTTCGCTGAATCTCGATTCTACAAAATCAATGGAAGCGAAAACCCCTCACTCAGCACTGAGAGATCAAGTAAACTGTGACCTTAGAGGTTTTGTATTTGGATGAAATTTTGAATCAGTCGTCTGGTTGTGTATCTCACGTCCATGAATGATTTCATTTGAGCTGAACATTTGTCTCGTTTCCTTATAAGTGAGTTTTGAAAAACGTAAAAAGAGATGTAGGATTTGTGCTGATGGAGCATGTCTCCATTAATTCTATCCAAACTTTACTAGTTTTGTTCATAATTTAGCTTAATTCCTATTCAAATCCTAAATGTTCTCTCTAGTTTTTTCTTCATTGCCATCATGTTTTTAGATATAAATGCTTATCTTTGCATTTGATTCATATTGGAACATCATGTTTATATCAGTTTCATTAACTAAAATAGCAAAAACAGTGGTGAGATTTGATTTCTTTTAATATTTCTTATTTTTTTGCAGCAATTTTGCTTCACAAAACACATCAGTTAACTCGAGTTGTGCAAAAGAAAAAAAAGTATCAACACAGAAGTAATCGTGGGCACTCATATTTGCAACTCAGTCAATTTCCCTTACATCCATTTAGCTCCAGTGTCTCTTTTTTCTGTTGAACTCAACTGATCTCCGAGGCCAAGGTGGAGACATTGCTAACTAAACAAAGTTGATGAGCTCTCCTCCTTTGCTAAGCTGCTCCCTAAGCACTTATAGCATCATATTTGAATGCTGGTTGTGGAATAGCAACTCCATCCATACTGTGCTACTATCCTCCACGATCTTTCTTCGCCAATGCTGCTGCTTCAAACAGCATGGATTTGAGTTTTCTTTTCCTTTGACATTCCTTGGATCAAAGTCTACACCAACCGAAAGGACTTCATCACTTGTAATTTTCACATCTTTTTGAGTTCTTGATAATGCCTTCTCCGGCTTGGGCCAAGGTGGCTCTAAATGTAACCTTCCCTATGCGTGCAACTTCTGACATTAACTTTGGCTGCTCGATGGATCAAAAGGTACTAGTCCGAGATGAATTTTCTGATCTCACGCTCGTTATGATCCCTGACGGTGGAGGTTTCTCCTCAGTAACACAGCTCAGTTGCAATGTACCACAAGCATAAGGCTCCGGTCATCTGCTATATAACGAATCAGGCCTTCTAGATCTTCCTTTTCTAAGGCAGTGTTACCAAAGACCATCCCTCATACACCTTCTCACAAGCTGCATAAACCTCCAAGTACAATTCTATTCTACTCTTTACAACTCTGTTTTCTTCCTAACCGCTTCACATAGCTTCTTTTTTTTTTTTTTTTTTTGAAAAAGGTTTGCTTCACATAGCTTCTTGTTATCTTACTTTTACACAGCTTGTGCTAGCTCATCTTCAAATGCTTAGCTTCCCACATGCTAAACAAAAACCTGAAAGCAAACTGGAAAATATCAGGTGCGTAGAATCTCCATCATGCTCTTTTCTAGAGGTCTATATTGTCTACATACTCTTTCATCGAGAGTTAGTTGTTTTCCAGCTAGGATGTGCACCAATAGACATCAACCCCACAAAGACATCCGATTACGAACAACTATTTGAAAAGATATCAAATATTTGACATGTGGCATTTAAACATGAGTTGTAGTTCAGATTTGAGCAAATTTGGCAGATAGACACCTTTATTTATTGCTTCATCTCACTTTTATCAACACTCACTAGAGCGCTTTATATTTGAGTGAACTGGTAATTGATAACGCTAGTTGGGCAGCCTAGTGCCTACATCTGCAGATTTTTGTTTACTGTTAGCCATTAGTACTAGGTTGCCATTTATTTTGTCACTGGAAAGTAGGCAGCCTATTTGAAGAATACTCTTTTGTATTCGTGACAGACTGAAAAAAGGAACATAAGTAACAATGCAAATGGTTCAATAGCAGATAATTTCTGGTATGATATGATAGCTGCAACAGTTCACAACATAAGCTGCCTTTTTTGCATATTTTGGATTATCACTTGGCTACTATCATTTTAGCTAAGACACCTCCTTGGTTGATATCGAATTGGTCTCCTAGTACCAGATGAGCCATCAATAGCCAGACAAAGCTGATGAGCTCTCCACCTTTGCTTAGCTGAGCTGCGCGTTCGATAGCGCCACACTTAGTTGCTGCATAAGAAAGCAACTCAACCCACACTTTTCTCACTACTTCCCACATGTATGTCTTGCCTTTGTCTCCCTTTATTAAACCCTTAAGCTCCTTTCCCAGCAGGGTACTATCAAACAGTACGGACTTACTTCGATCACCTTTCACGTCGATAGGTTCATTATTTGCAGGAACTGCCACAGATAAAAGTTTCCAGCTAGCTAACTTTGCATTTGCGAATGCGTGATAAGTCTCGTCCGATCTTCCTTCTTTGGAAAAAATCTGTTGGCTTCTGCACATGTGTCCCTGAATCTTATCTTTCCGATCCACAAAACAGCTGACATCTGGATGGGTTGCATCATTATGAGGTAGATTATATAGTCTGAAAGGGTTTTACTTGAACTCACGTTAACTATGGTTATCTTCAGTGCCTTGTTCTGTTTGGTATAAGATTTCAGTGGCAATATGCCACACAAGAAGGCTTTGATCAAAATCCATTTCTATTACATACCGTAGCAGTTTCTCACGTGTTTTTTCTCCTTCTTCTTCCTGTACATTTGCAGAGTCCAGTCACCTCTAGCAGAAGATATCTTCATGGCACTTTCTGAGTCGCCAGCAAAATGAGATTTGTTTTTCCACCTCTGTGAATATGTGTTCCCACAGATCCCGTGAGAGGCGAACAATGGATGTGAACGCCATCTCTTCTAGCTTAGCTTGAATGCCAGTTGAGTCGATGAATTTGTTTTCTTCATACATCCAGGAAGACAAGGAATGAACAATATGCAATAGATAAACCGCCTAAAATGCTCTTCACACACTCTATGCATCGCCAACCACCGACTTATGTAAGGGTAAATTCTAGTGGACCATTTATGTTCTACTTGTCTCTTGCAGAATCTGATTTGCCAGTCAAAAGGGTTGGGTATCCAACACTGTTAGAATCAGAAACCAAGAGAACTGAATACTGAACTGTTTTCTCTTATTGATTCCAAGAGCGATACAAAGCTTTAAATAGAAAAATAGATAACAACATAAACCGAAATAAACTCAACAACTAGAAGTAGTTCCTACAAAACAGGAACTATTATTTGACTAAGTAGAACACGTTACTAAGTAATCCAAAGACTCCTAAAGTCTAGGTCAACCCTAAGACTCGTTATTCTTCAATCCCTCCCGTAAACTGAAACTCTCTGTTTCAGTTTAATTTCATCTGAACTACACCAAGCTTTCCTCGAAGTTTCTCAAAAGTCTCAAGCTTAACCACCTTCGTCATAATGTCTGAAATCTGTTCTTGTGTTGAGCAGTATACTAACTTGATTGTGCCTTCTGCAACTAAGTCATGTAGGAAGTGATACCTGACACTGATATGCTTGCCTCTTCCATGTAACACATGATTTTTAGAAAGTTTTATTGCAGAACTGTTGTCACAGAACAGAGTCATCCCTTCCCTTTGATCAAAACCAATATCACTTAGAACATTCCTCAGCCATACTGCCTGACAGGCTCCGTAAGCAGCCGCAACGTACCCGGCTTCGGTGCTTGATAGTGTAACGATAGGCTGTTTTTTCGAGGCCCATGAGATTGCACCGTTACCGAACATAAACGCATACCCTGTTGTGCTCTTCCTATCATCCTCATCACCTGCATAATCACTATCAACATATCCCACCAAGCTATCGCTTCTCCCTCTTCTGTACTGAATCCCAAAGTCACTGGTTCCCTTAACGTACCTCAGAATACGTTTAGCTGCTGCCAAGTGAGATTCTCCTGGACTCTCCATAAAGCGACTAACCAGGTTGACTGAGTAGAATATGTCGGGTCTGATTGCAGTGAGATATCTCAAACTCCCCACTAGCTGCTTAAAAGACGTTGGATCCACACTCGTTCCATCTCCTTTCTTGCTTAGTTTGTTTCCTGGAACCATAGGATTTCTTACTGAATTGCAGTCTTCCATGCCATATTTCTTCAAGGTGTCTTCTGCATATTTCTTTTGACATATAAAGATTCCCTTGTCGTTTTGCGTCACCTCCATTCCCAAGAAGAACTTCATTTTTCCGAGGTCTGTCATGGCAAATTCATTCTCCATTGAAGTCTTAAAACCTTCAAGCATCGATGTGGAGTTACTTGTATAGATGAGATCATCTACGTACAAGCTCAAGATTAACACTCCTTCTTTCTCAGCTTTTATGAAAAGAGTGTGTTCACAGTAACACTTCTTAAAGCCTTCTCGTGCAAAGTAACCCTCTATCCGACTATACCACGCCCTAGGCGCTTGTCGAAGTCCATAAAGGGTCTTTCTCAGCTTGTACACTTTATGACTCTCACCAGCTACTTCAAACCCCTTTGGCTGTTCTACAAACACATCCTCCCTGGGCTCACCGTGTACAAAAGCGCTCTTCACGTTGAGCTGTTGAACAACCCATCCTTCTTGTGCTGCTAACCCGAGAATCAATCTGATGGTGTCCCACCTTGCTACTGGAGCAAATACTTCATAGAAATCGACTCCATAAGTTTGATGGAATCCTTTTGCCACTAACCTCGCCTTGAACTTGTTTACTTCTCCTTTCTCATTGAATTTTGTTTTGAAGATCCACTTTATTCCAATGACTTTGATCCCGGCTGGTACATCGACTAGTTCCCATGTGTTATTGTCGTTGATTGACTGTATCTTAGTCACCATAGCCTTCCTCCACTTCTCATATACCACAGCTTCTTCATACGTTTCAGGATCCTCATCTGCTAAAAACAGGGCCATAATCACGTTTCCTCTTGTTGTGATCATGCTGAGCCCTCACAGACGTAATCCTTCATCCAAGTGGGTTTATGCACGTTTCTTTCGGATCTGCTTGAGCTTCCATTAGATCCAGAGTTCCCTTCTTCTCTCGTATTCCCTCGTGTACCAGACTGTTCTGCGACAGTTTCCGTTCCTTCTTCATTGTTAGTTTCTTCTTCTCCTTCTGACTCCGGATTGACATTGGTGTCTTGAGACACTTCTACTCCTTCGTTCTGCCTTTCCTACTCTGTATCTCCAGTATCTTCCAAAATCTCAGTATCTTCAAGCTTTTCTTCCCATTCCCATCTTCTTGTTTCATAAAAATGCACATCTTTACTTATTATGATCCGTTTGCTCAAAGGATCATAAAGTATGTACGCCTTAGATTCCTTGCTTACTCCAAACATCACACAAGGAATGCTTTTCTCTTCCAGCTTCGTCCTCCTCTCATACGGTATCAATGCGTACGCTGTGCATCCAAATACCTTCAGGTGATTCACATCTGGTTTGTGTTTGCTCCACTTCTCAGAGGGTGTAACGTCGCCTAGGATCACCGTTGGACATCGATTGAGAATGTGTACTGCATATTGAGTCGCCTCTGGCCAGAATATCAAAGGTACTTTCATACCAAACATCATACATCTCACCATGTTCATGATGCTCCGATTTTTTCTTTCTGCGATTCCGTTTTGTTGCGGTGTGTACGCTGCTGTCAACTGTCTCTTGATGCCATTCTCCAAACAGAAGTCCTGAAAGGCTTTAGAGTTATATTCTCCACCTTGGTCTATTCTTAAACACATCAAACTCTCTCCAGCTTCCTTTTCAGCCGCTATTTTGAATTCTTTGAAGACTCTGATGGCTTCTGATTTCTCTGATAGGAAGTAGGTCCAGCATTTTCTGCTGAAGTCGTCAATGAAGTTGATGATGTAGCGCTTCCCGCTTTACGACACTGGTGATATGGGGCCACAAATGTCACTCTGGACTAACTCAAGTCCCTTACTTGGTCTCCAAGTACTTTGCTTCGGTATGTTGGCTTTGATTTGCTTCCCTTTCATACATATCTCACATACTTCTCCTGTTGGCGTGATCTTCGGTAAGCCAACCACCATTTCTTTTTCTCCAAGTATCGCCAAACTACTTAGACTCAAGTGTCCAAACCTCTTGTGCCAGATATCCTCATTGACTTCTTCTCGGATTTGATTCGCTTCCAGAGTCTCACCCTTCGTACCTTTTATGATAGCTGGGATAGCAAACATCCTGTTGCGTGACATTTTGGACTGCATGATCACACGTTTTTGTTTTTTATGCCAGATCTTGCACTCATCGTCTTCAACGAAAATCTTCAACCCCTTCTGCTGCAACTGGCCAACACTCAGCAGGTTATTTCGCAGACCTGGTACAAAGTAGACGCATGATAGTACTTGCGTTATCCCATTTATCTCCATCCTCATATTTCCCTTTCTTTCAACCTGCATCCGCCTATTGTCTCCCAACTTCACTTGTTGACGAAAACTCCCATCAAACTCAGAGAACCAAGACTTGGTTCCACACATGTGGTTGCTGCAACCAGAATCTAAGTACCATACTTGCTCGGTTTCTTCATACACTCGTGCCATTAGTAAGACATCCTCCTCTAACTCAACATTGTTAGCTCCTCTTTCCCAGCTGGGACACTCACTCTTAAAGTGGCCTAGTTTATGGCACTTGTAACACTCCACATTGCTTCGATTGAAACTAGTACCTCCGCGTCCACCTCTGCCTCCTCTATATCCCCCTCTTCCTCGGTTCTGTTGGTAGCCTCCTCTGCTCTGAAACTGACCATTGTAGTCTCTCCCACCTTCCATTTTCAAGGCATGTTCTTCTCCTTCATGCTTGCTGAGATTCTGCTCATGAACCAGCAGGGAGCTTTGCAGTTCATCCACGGTAAGTTCCCTTATATCTTTAGACTCATCTATCGCACATACGATGTATGTGAATTTTTCAACAAGTGTTCGAAGAATTTTTTCCACCACCTTTGCATCTGGCATATTCTCCCCCAGATTTCTCATGTCATTTGCAACGACCATAACTCTTGCGAAGTATTTTGTGATTGTATCCCCTTCTCTCATCTCTAACACTTCGAAACTTCTTCTAAGTCTCTGGAGCTGGGTGCTCTGTACCCGTTTGTTTCCTTGGTATTTGGTCTTCATGGACTCCCAAATGTCCTTCACACTCTCCTTCTTAGCGATTGTCTTCAATATATAGTCTTATCAGTGGAAGTAAAGAGATAATTCTTCACCTTTAGGTCTTTGAGCTTCTGTTCTGCAAGCTCAGTCCTCTGTTGCCCCGTCAAGATCACGTTCCTCTCTGGAGGTGTAACTCCCGTCTCAACAAGTTCCCACCATTCCTTGGAGCGTAACAAATTTTCCATGAGCATAGCCCAATGCTCATAGTCTCCATCAAACTTAGGTATGCTCAAGGAAGATTCTCTCTCACTCATGTTTTTCTTGCGTGTTTAAACAGATTAGTAAACATGCTCTGATACCACTTGTTAGAATCAGAAACCAAGAGAACAGAATACTGAACTGTTTTCTCTTATTGATTCCAAGAGCGATACAAAGCTTTAAATAGAAAAACAGATAACAACATAAACCGAAATAAAATCAACAACTAGAAGTAGTTCCTACAAAACAGGAACTATTATTTGACTGAGTAGAATACATTAACTAAGTAATCCAAAGACTCCTAAAGTCTAGGTCAAGCCTAAGACTCGTTATTCTTCAAACACTTGGTATGGTGCAATCGCTTCTGGCTTATCCCTAGACAGTATTTGATCAGGTTTTGTGCATGTACGTACTCAGACCATCTACGTACAATAAAAGAAGTGTCGAGCACTCTATCCTTCTTTACATACTGTTCACCCTTCTTGGACCATTCATATTCCTTTGTCAATACGGTTTAGAATCTTGTTGAATCAGTTTTACGGAACTTGTAGATCACCCTTCATCTTTCTCAATATGACAAAAGTCCAGTCCGATACACAGAATAAGTTGAAAGAAATGGTATCCAGAGCTATTCCACCTATTAACAATGCATACGTAAGGCCAACTTCAAATACATCGTACTGGTCCTTATTCTTATATTGGAACATGCATAGGGCTGGTATAAGGCATCCAAGGGTAATAAACTTGAAGCTGAGTCCTAAAGGATTATGCAGAATCTCAGCTTTCGTGAATAGAGCTTCATAGATGAAGTTGAGCTCAATCTCTAAGATTCCTAGAGCTTCATCTGCTTTCAGAGAATGTCTTGCTCTCAGCTAGTTGTTGAGAGGTAAATTTGAGATTAACCACAAGACCTTTGAAGATAATTAAATACTTATAAGCGTACTGAAGAATCTTGAGATGAGTAAGGAGTTTAGGCCTATCCTCAATATCGGCTTTTCGATTGTTTTTAAGAGTAATGGAAAATCCTGAGATGAGTAGGTAGATCGAGATCAGGAAAACACTGCAGATCCAGTTTCTTGGGAAGCTCTGGTAGTGGCCTAGCTTGACTCTTAGGAAATAATGTTGTTCTTCTTATAAACTTTCTTACTCCCTCACCGGCATTTTCCACCTTCTTGTGTTCATTTATTAGTTCCCACGCCACTTTCAGATTTTCCAGCTCTGGAAGACACATAATATCCTCAAAGAGTTGAACAACACCAATGTTTATTGTAATACTTAGCTTTCTCAGCTTCTTTAAGTGCACCAACTCAGCCTGCGTGCAGAACTTCTCTTCATCATTTGCATCAGTTACAACAAACCCCGTGAAAACCTCCAAGTTATTCAGCCACGATAACCTCTTGGGCATGCGACCTATCATGTAGTGTTCGTTAACTGAGTTGTAACCCGAATAGTCGTGAATTATATACTTAGATAATGATTGAACCGTGCACGGAGTCACTTTCCTTCAAGAGAATTTTGACTTTATTCCAAGATTTTGGGTTACAAACCCTTTGTAAGATTAGACAATCAAAGTCTCACTCTTGTTCTAGGCTAAGATACAAAAGAAACAAAAAGAATTTTTAGTGTTTATATGTGTTCTTCAAAGATCTTTGATGATCTTTGAATAATGAATCTTTCTTTCTCTCTCTCTCTCTAACTAACTATTAGTTTCTATTTTTTAACTCATTTGCCAATGTCTACATCTCCTTATATAGAGAGTGAAGAGTTGCAATGGTTTTTTTTCTTTTTTATAGATTTACAGACTCGTAGACTCTATAAACCAAGGTGGTAACTACCAATCCATGTGAACGACAAATGACGATTGCTTCCTGGTACTGCGCGCAAGACTATCCGCCTTTAAATTTTGTGTTCGTGGTACATGAACGATCTCAGAGCTGTGGAAATTCTCCTTCAATTGTTTAATGTCCTCCAAGTATCTTTCAAAAGCTGGCCATTCTTCTGGTTCCGACACCATCTTCACCAATTGAGAACAATCCGTTGCAAAAGTTACTTGGAACTGTCACAAGTTCCTCATACACTCCATTGCCGAAATTAAAGCTTCCACTTCCGCGTGAAGAGGGGATAAAGTAGCCCTAGTGTTCCTTGCCCTCATTAACCCATCGAAACCTTCAAGAGTACTATACCATCATTGTCCAGAGAAAGACTCATTCTCTTTGCATGAGGCATCTGTAAAACACCATCTTTCTAGGATATTGGTTGGTGTTTTTTTCCCAATAAATCCGTATTTTGAGACCCATTTTGTGTGGTCAACACTTGTGTGTCGCTCCAAACTATAGATTCCATTTCTGCTACTTTCAGAGTTTCTCTGGGATCCATGTCAATGTTGCTAAACAGTTTTTTTATTTCTCACTTTCCAAATGTACCAAAGTATCCATGCATACTGATGATCCTCCATTTGTGGAGATACTTTCGAGAATAGGTGATCCATATTCACAAAAGGTGACTGGGTCGGGAATGTGTCTGGATTCGATGGGATATTTGGAAGGGCTCATACTTGTATTGCCGGTGGACATTCAAAAAGACATGATTTATTGATTCCTCTACTGCCCCAAATCTATCGCAGAGAATATCTCCCTGCATTCCCCGTGATTTTAAGGTTTTCTTAACTGCCTGATATCAATTGCCAGAGAAAGTTATTCATCTTTGGCGGACATTTAATTTTACAAAAAAATTCTTTTAAAGCATTCATTGAGGGACCGATAACTGCTGCCTCTTTAACCAAATCCGGATAGATCCGTTCAACCTGATAACCAGATTTAACCGAATATTTTCCATCCTTCGTGAAGTGCCAATAGTCAGCATCTGGCATCACGGTTCTTCTTAAAGGGATACTCTCGACTATTTGTGCATCTATGGGGTCCACCAATGTCCGGATAACTTGAGAGTTCCAAGTACGCGATTGAGGGTTGATGAGAGAATCCACTGTGAGGTCAGGATAGAAATTTGAGAAGTTACTTTGTGTTGGTCTCGGGCGGGTGGATGGGAGCCAGGGGTCATTCCATACTGAGATAGATGATCCTGATCCCACCCTTTTGATTAGTCCTTTGCAAACTAGAGATCTAGCTGAGAAAAGGCTCTGCCATCCATAGGATGGGGAGTAAGACTTGATCGGTTCCAGGGGTTATGCATTCCTGAAATATCGACCTTTGAAAACCCTCGATAATAGTGTATTTGGTTTCTCGATCAGTCTCCAGAACTGTTTTCCTAACATTGCTTTGTTTAAATCCCTGATGTCCTTAAAACCCAAACCTCCTTCCTCTTTGTTTTTGGTCAGTTTGTCCCAAGACTTTTAGTGTAGACCTTTTGTGTTACCTCCTGGACTCCACCAGAACTGTGCCACCATACTAGTGAGTTTTTTTGTGTTGGCCTCCGAGAGGCGATAGCATGACATCACATGATTTGGGAGAGCTGTGACTACTGTCTTAATAATTACTTCCTTGCCCCCTTTTGTAAAATATTTGAAAGTCCAGCCGTTTACTCGATTGTTGATTCGATCTTGAATGAAACTAAACACCTGTGTTTTCGAACCTCCCAGTCTCTCCGGGACTCCTAGGTATGATCCCATCCCTCCAATGTTTTGAATTCCCAGTATATCCCTCATCTCTTGTCTAGTAGATTCCTTGATTTTGTGTCCAAATTGTATTGAGGACTTTTGGAAGTTAATAAGTTGCCCCGAGACTGCCTCATACTCCTTTAGGATCCTTAGTATAGTTTGGCACTCCTCTTTGATTTCCCGGCAAAAAGAGAGACTGTCATCTGCGAAAAGAAGATGTGATATCGGTGGGCATGCCCTTGCCACCTTTATCCCCGTGAGTTGTTTGTTTACTTCAGTTTTTTTAATGTTCGTGATTAGTGCCTCTGTGCACATGATAAGCAAGCAAGGTGATAATGGGTCACCTTGGCGGAGTCCTCGATGTGGCACAATGTTTCCTTTGGGACTCCCATTTAACAGTACCCGGTACTGTACCGAAATGATACATTCCATCATTAATTTAACCCAATGTGGATCAAAATCCTTTTTGTTGAGCAGAGCTTGGACGAAATTTCATTCCACTCTATCATAAGCTTTGCTCACGTCCATTTTTATTGCCATGAATTTCTTCTGACAAGCCTTATTTGCCATTAGTCCATGGAACATCTCTTGAGCGATAAGGATATTATCTAAATTAACCTTCCTACCCCAAAAGCTGACTGTGTTTCTGATATCAAATTTGGGAGACATCATTTTAATCTTTGATACAAGACATTAGAAATAATTTTATATCCCACATTGCACAGACTTATAGATCTTAACTCCGTCATCCTTGTGCGCCTTTCCGTCTTAGGGATCATACATATATTAGTAGTATTGAGCTTTGTATCCATTCTTTATAATATGTCATGAATGCTGGAAAAAAGAACTATCATTCCATCAGGTCCAGGAGCCTTTTCAGGATGCATCATGAAAAGTTTCTGTTTGACCTCTTCTTCTGTTGCTTTCCTAAGAAGAGACGCATTCTTCTGATGAGTGACCGTCGGCTTGATTTCTTCTGAAGAGTTGCAATGGTTAGCACCAACATTTGTAACTATTAACACCAACAATTGTAATGGTTGGCCAAAAGTCACAATGATTCTTTATCAAAGATTTTACATCGACGGTTGCAATGGTTTATCACCAAAGGTTGCAACAGTACATCACTAATAGTTACAATCACAAACAGTTGTATTTGTTCGTCTAAACAATTGCAATTTTCACTTTAATGGTTGCAAGTATTTACTTAAATATCCAACAATCCTCCTCCATTTAAGTGTAATCACAAATTCATTAAATAATTAACACATATATCAAACTCATGCATAAATGAAAATGTTACTAAGAATTGAATTTTCATTTTAGTGTATTATACATTCCAAATGCTCGAGAATCAAGATGTCTTACAGATTGAATCCTTCAACCCATTTTGAGCACATGAAGATAATACACACACGTGTTTCCACACTACTCTAAGTGTTTACTTGACACCATTATAAGCCATGTGTCCCTATCCATTCATGAATGCAGTACAAAGCCAAGTCCCAACTTATTGAAGCAGTATCACTTCACACTCATATAGGTAAATATTTTCAGTCATGCACCTACAAATGCACTTTTTCAAAGTATTTATTAATAATAATATTTCAACTTAACCCGTCTTGCAGGTCCAAGCACATTACATTGGGATGATAAAAATAGTGTGCTTCAATCTTTAAGTGTAGATTTTCTACATTGAATTCAGCCTCTAACGTCATATTAGAGGGGAATTAGGTATTCCACCATTAAAATTTTTAAATGTACTTTAAAATCATCCCTTTAATAAACTCAATTACCAAGTCTCTACCTAATCATTTCGTCAAATGATATGCTACGTTTCATTCAAGCCGAACAAATCTTTGGTAATCACCTTGTGGGTGATCAGCTCACATACTACGCTATATCTAACGCCAGGTGTCTCGAATTACCACTATACACTTAGTTATAAGTATTAACTAAGACTTCTTCACTATCATAGATAGAAACTAGTGATACTATTTTGGCCACAACGGAATCTCATAAATTAAATTCTTTTGCCAATATACCTATTTACCAGCATATGCTAATGCTAAGAATTCTTATTCTATAGTCAAATTTTCATGCAAGTTTGGTTCTTAGAAGCCCCTAAATAGCACCTCCCCAAACAAAACACTCAACCACTTATAGAAGAATAATATTCTATGTTGGTAATCAAACTTGCATAAGATACTCTTCTACTATTGAAGAAAATTTGATCTATAGCAAACCATAATTTAAGGTTCCATTCAAATACTCAAGTTGTGATATTTGTTGTCTTCTATAAGGTACAAGTGTCACACTCGCATACATGGGAATTCTTATTTAAGAACAATCTCACAATTAAACGTCTTAACAACTTTCTCAATATAATGAGATTGTGTTAAAGATAGTTTTTACTTGTATGTGTGATTCAAATTTCAATAATCACATTCACCTCCCCATGTGTTTCATTGTAAAACTTGATGATAATAATGCTTTTGTAAGCTTTACTTGTCTATGATCACTGCCAAAGATCAATATTTCATCAACATATAAGCAAATGATTATTCCATTAATGGACTCATTAATTTGTTATATAACACTTATCCTAATAGTTCAACTCAAACCACATGGTAATACAATCTCATTAAACATTTGATGTTACTGACTAGGTGATTTCTTTACTAATGCAAATAAAACACTTTATACTTATTACAAGCTACAACAAAAACTTAAGGTTGCTTTCATATATACTTCTTTCTGAGCCATCGATCCATACCTATGGATCATAATCCATAGCACCGACCATGAACAATTTGTTTACCACTCATGATGGCTCGGCCTTAACCCTAATACACTTGCATCCATAAGGATCATAACTAGCATGATGCAAGTCACATTATTTTGGTGAAATTACATTCACACATTTTTAGTAACATTACGTTTGCACCCTTTCAGTAACATTATGTTTGCACTCTTTCGTTAACATTATGTTTGCACCCTTTCTGTGACGTTCCATTGCCCCCTTTCGGTGATGTTACGTCCTCACCTTTTCGGTGATGGTACATTCACACCGTTTTGGTCCCGACCCATTCGTACCCTTTTGGTCCCAAACCGTTTGCACCCTTTTGGTCCCGAACCGTTCACACCCTTTTGGTTCTGAACCGTTCGCACCTTCTGGTCCTGAACCATTTGCACCCTTTTGGTCCCGAACCATTCACACCCTTTTGATCTTGACACGTTCGCACATTTTTGGTCCCGGAACGTTTGCACCCTTTTGGTTCCAGACACGTTCGCACCCTTTTGGTCTCGAACCATTCATACCCTTTCGGTCACGACACATTTGCACCCCTCCAGACGCAGTGGGTTTGCATCCTTTCGAAAACGACATGTTGGCATCTCTTTGGTCAAGACACATTTGCACCTCTTCGGTGACCACCCATTAACACCTCTCAGGTGATGATCCGTACGCACCTCTTAGGTGACGACCCATACGCACCTATTCGGTGACGAACTGTTTGCATCTCTTGGGTGATAACTCGTTCACACCCCTTGGGTGATTTTAGAATTTAGAAGGAAGTAGTGACTGAAATGTTGAAATGCAGAAGAAGAAAAATGGATTCTGGAAGAAGTGCCAATCCATCCACGGGAACTCATCCACGGAATTCACCCGGTGAAAACCCATCCACGGGATCTTATCCATTCGACCGTTGGAGAAGCTAAAATTTGAATGAGGGTGAAAACCCATCCACGTGATCTTATCCATTCGACCGTTGGAGAAGCTAAAATTTGAATGAGGGTGAAAACCCATCCACGGGATCTTATCCATTCGACCGTTTGAGAAGCTGAATTTGAACGAGTGGCGCCTAAATTTGTTACATCAATCCACTTAGTTTATTGTTTATTTAATCTTTCTCTTGTGTGTATTTAAATCCCTTGTAAGATCACAAATGAATTCAAGGAGATATGAAGCTCCTCCTTAAATCTATTCTTTGGTTCACCATTTTCATACACTTTCTCACAACAATCTCTTGCATATTCTTGGTCATAAGGCCTTATTCTCTCATTCTCTATAAATTTGTTTCATACACTTTCTATCTCTCATCCTTTATTCTCTATTGACCACAACACACAAGTCTCAACATGTTCATCTCGTTCTCACCCATTTTCATCAAATTCTTACATGGTACCAGAGCGTCAAACTCCTAAAAACCTATAAAGCTTCCACAAATCTTTTCAGTTCATATCTCTCTTTAAAAATCTGTATCTATTCATCCTTATATCCTTTGGTCCGAAGTTTTTCCAGAAGAGAATAGACTCACCAGAACTCAAGATAAAGGAGGACATTAGTTTCTGGAACTCAACAAGGCTTCATATTAGTTCAGTAAGCCTCATCAAAGTCCAGTTTTCAAGCTTTGTTTCTCGCAAACCAGTGGGTTCTCTCTATTATCCACTAGTCCAAAACTATTCAAGATGGAGAAAACAAGAAGCAAAAGGGATAGACACGCAAAGGAGAAGTGTTGGGACCTTCACCCACACCTCAAACCTTCCAAGTTCAGATGATTTATGTCCATGAAGGTACAAGGAACTAGCTCAGGTTTCTTAAGTTGTAAGCTAACCTCCTGAACTTGAAGTTGAGCTTGTGTTGTTATGTCTGGTTGTGTTGAGTGGTATGTTTGGTATTCTTGGGACAGTTTAAAGTTGCTAGAATTGTTGAACCTAGTTTCTGTCCCATGATATGTAAATATTGTGTGTTTATTGTTCTAGGAATCTTTAAGTTTGCTAGCATGGTTATGTCTAGTTTTTGTCCAAGAAGAATTTAGTTGTCTCTGGTCTAGGCGAGTTTTTAGCCTCTGTTTTGTGTCTTGTTAGATTTCTAGAGGTCTAGGAGAGTTTCCTGGTCTTGTAATGCATTCATAAGTTGTTTAGGACGCCGTACTAATAATAAGTCGATCAAAGCGCCACATTCTCTCGCTCGCGCGGGGGGGGGGATTTCACACGCAACCGCCCCCGAAAGAACAAGCGAACAACTTCATCGGATCTCGGGGCAAGGCGACACAAAATCACCGAGCAAAGGACCCTCTAATAACCAGGCCATCGATTTCTGGAGTCCAATTCACTAGTCCACTGAGAGCGACTACGCCGTACATCAGTTAACTAGGGGGCTTACCGTGGGAGGGGAATTGCATCCCTTACAAGGCCCACAAAATAGTCGGGCCGGCCCAGCGAGTATGATAGTCGGCTCGGATCTCGGCTAAGACACGCGGCCCGCGATAGTCAGCTTCAGACTACTTTTGCCGATACAAATCACTCGCAGCCGACTAAAAAAAGCGACAAAAGACAGCTTGTTACGCGAGGAAACCGGCCCACATGAGTGGGAGGGCCCATTAAGACGGACTGATTTAGGGCATCCACCAGGGAAGATCGGCTATAAAGGGGAGGGAGAAAGAAGGGAGAAGGGGGCAAGAAGGACAAGGCGGCTAGGATTAGGATTCTCCCATTCTTAGGTCTAGTTAACTCGTAATTTTTCGGCAAGCTCAGAGGGCTCCGGTTCTTTCCCTTTCAGACTTTCATCTTTTTGTAACCGAGAAGCCCTATTAAATCTAGTAAAACATCTTCAGAAATAACCCACCGACGAGTTTCGTCCCTCTTACTGAACAAACCAAACTCGGTTCAAAAAACCAACATTTGCAAATATTAACACCAAAAATTGCAATAGTTTGCCCAAAGTCATAATGAATTTTTACCAAATGTTTTAATCATCAACGGTTGCAATGGTTTATCACCAAAGGTTGCAACAGTTCATCACTAATAGATACAATCACAAACAATTGCATTTCTTCATCTAAACAATTACAATACTTCATTTTAATGGTTGCAAGGATTCACTTAAATATCCAACATGTAGCACTATGATATGTCCAAGTATACCAGCGCCTTGAGTGAATCTATTCTTTCTGGAAGTCTCTCGAGGTTATAGCAAGCTATGAGGTCAAGATGACCAGTTCACTAAGCTCACAAACACCATCGTCAAGTTTTTAAATTCTTGAGATTCCTTCAAAGCTCAAGAGTCTGAGTTTATTCATATGCTTCAAGTATTTCATAAGCTTTGGACTCTCTGCGTCAATGTGGCGGTATTGAGTTCTTTCCCATCTCCCCATATAGAAGACTTTGAGGGCATTAAAACTGATTTTTGATAAACTATTCTTCTTCTGTGATGTCTCCTCTGAGAACCACTTCAATGTGAAATCTGAGAACCTCTCATAAACATTGAATACTGTCTCGATGTCCTCTGCTGGCATCTTTTAGCTTTTGCTTCCGGCTGGCTTGAAGACCCTTCCACAAGGAAAATCTTTTTTAAGTCTGATTTTCTCATCCTTGGCGTATGATAAATATCAAAAAGACCCAACTCCTTGGAGATAAGAATGCACAAAAGGGGTCATCATATAACTATTTGGCTCCACCTTGCGTCTGTTTTCAACAGGTTCAATCAAGTTTCTATATGTAAGAATCAGCTTTACGACATTTTCTGGTTTCTCTTTATCCGGCAGAGTGCCCCAATAAGGAATAATGCCCTCCCCTATCCACCAGTACATAACCATCGTTCTATTCAACTTTTGAGTCTCCGGGCAGATATTGCGGTCAGTACTAAGCTCCTTGAACTTGTTTTGTACATCTCTGAAAACGGCTAGTCTTTTGAGTTCTTCTTCATTTGCATGAATTCTGGGAAAGCAAGCAATGCATTTACTGTAGTTCTCCTCCTCGCCATCATGAGGATCTGAGCCTTTGTTGACTTTCTTACCCTTGTTGGGCAACATGGGGACTTTTTCATCAAGTTAAACATCTTCGTGTTGATATCCTCCAAATCTTTCTTCATACATTTGGTCAACTCAGGTTTTGAGGATTCCACTTTCTTTAGCAGGTTGTTAAGTGGAGTAAAATGTTTCCTCACCTCATATCCAAATGTCTTCTTGTAGTTTAATCACATCACTGTTCAACATACGTAGATTATATTGCAGTTTGGGAATCACATCCTCAGGAATCTTTTTGGCCAACTAAAATAGCAGGTGAACTTGACACTGACTCAAGTCTCTTTGTGGACTAGGCTTTAGTTTTGAATCCAGTTTGTTACTGGGCCAAGACTTACTCATTTAGGCCCAATATCAGAAAGCAGATTGGCCGAAGCCCAAGTGCAAAGAGGAGCTGCCATCTCAGCTGAATCAGTTAAAAGGTTGTTGTAACAACCTCCATGTCATCATCGTCTTCGCTGAAAAACAGATCAAGAGATCGAAAACAGAGAATCAAGAAGCAATCGAAGATATTTCACAGAGAGATAGTCAGAGAGAAGGAGAGTTCTACCTCGCGACGAGTCAGAGAGAAGAAGAGGATACTTTGATCAAGTCGCAGAAGAAGATTCGATTACCCGTAGTGTATTTCAAAGGTAACCATAACTTTCCCTTCTCCGATGTGTTAAGAAAAGCTTGTGCAGTGTTACCGGAACTCCATTACTGATATCTAGTGAATGCTTGAGGGTTTCGATCCCCCCGGTGAGTAGGAAACAAACATCAGGTAAACATTGCATGTTGTGTCTTGTTACTTGTTCATATCGATCTGCAAAACGTACCATAAGCAAACACATAAGAACTTGAATCAGATCTAAAATCAATAAGCACGAGCTAAGAGAATTAACAAGTGGTATCAGAGCTGTGGTTATTGCTTTTTTGAGGTTTTGGTAAGGTTCAAGAAAGAGTGGTGCGATGGAGCCTACACCAGGCAAGTTTCAGATGGATAAGTTCGATGGTAAAGGTGACTTTGGAATGTGGAAATACAAACTACTTGTACAGTTAGAGATCCAGGGATTAGCATCGGTTCTTGATGATGATGCTACTCTTTACCAGGATCCAGGAAAACTGGAAGAAGGAGCTGATCCAGTGTTGGATCCAGCCAAGGTTGCTAAAGACACACGAGTTAAGAATTTGATCGGTACATGCTTAAGTGACATGATCCTAAGGAAAATAATGCACGAGAAGACGGCTCTGGGAATGTGGAAGGCTCTTGAGCGAGATTACCAGAAAAAGTCCCTACCAAACAGAATCTATCTCAAACAACAGTTTGCAGGCTTTAAGATGGAGGAAGGTCAAAGCATCGAAGAGAATATGGATTGTTTCCTAAAGCTGATTGGTGACCTTGCTAGTCTAAACATCAACATAAGTGATGAAGATCAAGCTATACAGCTACTGATAAGTCTACCACCTCAATATGAAACTTTGGTTCACACACTGAAGTATGGAACCGATAAGGAAACACTTACTATGTTGGAAGTGATTACATCAGCGTATGCCAAAGAGATTGAGCTAAGGCAGATGGGTCTGTTGAGTAAATGGAAGAGTGGATCAGAAGGATTGTATGTGGAATCTAGAGGAAGATCGTACAAGCGGTCAAACAAAGGTGATGGAAAATTCTACAAAGGAAGGTTCAAGTGAAGGAACTACATATCGAAGTTTAAGCCTAGGGCTAATAAGGAAGGTAAAACAGCTTGTTTCATCTGTGGGAAAGATGGTCACTAGAAGCGTGAATGTCCCCAGAGAAACAGTTAACAGCAGAGTTCAATTGATTCAGCAAACTCAGCATCAAAGCCTAAGTAACCATTAGTTTTAACAGTAAGCACTCAAGACTCGAAGAATGAGTGGGTGCTAGACTCTATGTGTTCCTTTCACATTACTCCACATAGGAGTGTGTTGTTTGACTTCGTTGAGATGAATGGAGGAAAGGTTCTAATGGCTAACAATACACAGTGTGATGTTAAGGGCATTGGAAAGTTAAAAATCACTAATTCTGATGGGAAGGAAGTGATACTCACTGAAGTGAGGTATATTCCTAATATGAGCAGTAATCTTATCTCCTACGGGTTATTGGAAGCTGGGTGCACATACAAAGGAGAAAATTTCAAGATTAACTTCTACAAGAATGGGGAAAAGGTTATCTCTGGGAATTATCAAGATGGCTTATATTATCTTGAAGGTACAGTTGGAAAAGCTGAGCCTAACATTGGGAGAGTTGAGCCAAATATGGCAAACCTTTGGCACTCTAGACTTGGACACATGATTCTTGCAAACATGAATGCTTTGATAAAGAAAGGGCATTTGCAAATAAAAGAAGTTGAAAGTCTGGATTTCTATGAAACTTGTGTTCTAGGTAAAGCTCATAAAGAAAGTTTTGGAAGAGCTAAACACACTACTAAAGCCATTCTAGACTACGCTCATTCAGATCTGTGGGGATCTCCCTCAACTCCAGAAAGCCTTGGTGGATGCAAGTATTTCTTGAGTTTCATTGATTATTACTCTAGAAAGGTATGTGTCTATTTTCTAAAGACTAAAGATGAAGCGTTTGAAAAGTTCAGAGATTGGAAGCTGGAAGTTGAGAATCAAACATGAAAGAAACTTAAGTGTCTTAGAATAGATAATGGACTTGAGTTCTGCATCTACAAGTTTGATGAGTTATGTAAAGAGACAGGGGTAAAGAGGCATCGCACATGCACTTATACGCCACAGCAGAACGGGGTCTCTGAGAGAATGAATCGAACAATTATGGATAAGGTCAGAAGCATGTTGGCAGAAACTGGGTTAGGCTCAGAATTTTGGGCTGAAGCTACATCTACTGCGGTGTACTTGATTAATAGAACTCCAGGGTCAAGTATAGATTTTGACATTCCCGAAGAAAGGTGGACATGTTCAAAGGTTGATTTGTCAAACCTCAGAAGGTTTGGTTGTTCAGCGTTTGTTCACATGGTTTAAGAGAAGACTAGTCCAAGGGCAGTTAAGGGAATCTTTGTTGGTTAAGGGTTACAGAGTCTAGATTCAGAATGAAGGCAAGTGCGCTACCAGTAGGAATGTGGTGTTTCATGAGCAGGAGATGTTTAAAGACACATTGATCAACTCGAGTTCAGAAAAGAAAGAAGCAAGTGTGATAAGGACATATAAGGGAAAAGGCAAACGTGTCAATTTCAGTGATGACTTAATTCAAGGTCGTTCTGTGAATGGTTTTGAAATCGGAGAGGCATCTGCTTCAGGTGGAGACAGCTTGGAGGAGGACATTCTACACAGTTCAAATGGTTCAGAAAGTGATTCGGATTCAGAACTAGATGGAGGCATTGTTGTTAGCTCAGGTAATGCATCGTTGGACGACTATGTTCTGGCCAGAGATAGATAAAGAAGGAAGAACATCAAAGCTCCTTCGAGGTTTAATGATGCTAATCTTGTGGCGTATGCACTGAGTGCAGCAAAAGAATTAGAAATTGACGAGCCACAGACTTATGCTGAAGCTATGAGAAGTAAAGAAAGAAAGTTCTGGAACATTGCAGCAAAGGAGGAAATGAATTTACTCGAGAAGAATAGAACTTGGGATCTTATTGAAAGGCCTAAGGATCAGAAAACTGTTGGCTGCAGATGGATATTCAAGTTAAAATCAGAGATTCCAGGAGTAGAAGACATAAGGTTTAAAGGAAGAGTTGTAGCAAAGGGATATTCACATAAAGAAGGGGTTAACTACAACGAGATCTTCTCTCCAGTGGTTAAGCACGTATCAATTAGCATTTTCTTATCTCTAATGGTAACCTTGACCTTGAGCTGGAAAAAATGGATGTTAAGACGGCTTTCCTCCATGGAGATTTGGAAGAACGGATATTGATGGAACAACCAGAAGGTTTTATCAAGAAGGGAGATGAGAACAAGGTTTGCTTACTGAGGAAGTCGTTGTATGGTTTGAAACAATCACCTCGACAGTGGAATCTCCGATTTGATTGCTTTATGAAAGAGCAGAAGTTCATCAAAAGTGAATTTGATTCATGTGTGTATATGAAAGGTGTGAATTCCAGAGAAGCTATCTATCTATTGTTCTACGTAGATGATATGCTAATAGCGTCGGCTAGTAAGAATGCTGTGAAGACACTGAAAGACAGTTTAAGTGGAGAATTTGAAATGAAAGATTTGGGAAAAGCTTCAAGGATCTTGGGAATGGACATCACGAGAGATAGAAAGAAAGTAGTTCTAGTTCTGTCTCAGACTAAGTACTTGGAAAAGGTATTGAGGAATTTTGGGATGATAGAGGCAAGATCAGTTGTAACTCCTATGGCTTCTCATTTCAAATTAAAGAGTCTCCGTCCCGAAGAAAGGACAGATGAGTATGAGCACATGAAGGATGTTCCATATGTAAGCGCAGTGGGGAGTTTGATGTATGTTATGATTGGATCTAGGCCTGATTCGGGTTTTGCAGTAGGTTTGATTAGCTGTTTCATGTCACACCCAAGCAGAGAGCATTCGGAGGCAGTGAAGTGGGTTTTGAGGTATGTTGAAGGGTCCTTTAAGAAATGTCTAAAATTTAAAAGGGCAACATAATTCAAGGTTGAAGGCTACTCAGATTCAGATTATGCTACGAACTTAGACAGGAGAAGATCAGTTTCAGGTGTTGTTTTTTAAGTTGGTGGTAATATTGTATCATGGAAGTCAGGATTACAGTCAGTAGTAGCATTATCTACTACAAAAGCAGAGTTTATGGCACTGACTTTGGCAGTGAAAGAAGCTATTTGGCTATGGGGTTTTATCACAGAACTTGGATACAAGCAAGACAGTGTAAGGATACACTGTGATTCACGAAGTGCAATTTCGCTATCTAAAAATGCAATTCATCATGAAAGGACAAAACATATGGATACGCAATTCAATTTCATCAGAGACATCATTTCTAAAGGAATTATCAACCTAGTGAAGATTCATATATCTAAGAATCCAGCAGATTTCTTGACTAAGTGTTTACCTGACACTAAGTTTCAGTTCTGCTGCGAGGTTCTGAATGTCTGCTGAAGAAAATGAACGGCTCTGGGTAACTCCTGAAAACATCTCAGGCGTGCATAAAACAAGAAAATTTTGTCATTACTTTGTTTTAAATAATGAGTTTTTCAAAGGTACTTTCAGATAGAGGAGTTACCCGTAGAGAGAAAGAGACCCTGAGGTCTCAGGTTGAGTTTCAGGTGGAGCTAGTTCGACGATGTCTCATCATGGTTGGTTTGTGAGGTGTCAGATATGCGGGCTCAGAAGCAGTAAGATGAAGATTTGTGGTCAGTTTGTGAGCTAGAAGTTATCAAGGGGATATGTGTGTACAAGGAAGGGTCAGATATGAGAAGATGTATTACATTAGGGTACATGCAGCTGAAGCGTGTTCGTCGGAGTAAGCTTCTCAGAGAGGGAGAAGATCAGAAGCTTAGGAGACATACATGCAGAGGAAAGGAGATCAGTTTTAGCTCAAATCTGAGAGGTCGTTTATCAAAAGGATGAAAGATCAATTCAGAGTTGCTTACATATGGTGGTAAGAAGAAGAGAAGTGGTGACAATCGGTGGCTGAGTCGAGTTCTTCGGTGTATCTCCGTTGAAATGATCTGAAGGGTAGAGAGAGAGCAAGTCGGAAAAGACTAGAGAGGGAAAGACCAAGAGTGATCTAGGGTTTTCTCTCATGTTGTGTCCAAAGCAAAAGAGGTGGAGATTTGTGGACTAGGCTTTAGTTTTGGATCCAATTCGTTAATGGGCCAAGACTTACTCATTTGGGCCCAATATCAGAAAGAAGATTGGCTGAAGCCCAAGTGCAAAGAGGAGCTGCCATCTCAGCTCAATAAGTTAAAAAGGTTGTTGTAACAACCTCCACGTCATCATCGTCTTCGCTGAAAAATAGATCAAGAGATCGAAAACAGAGAATCAAGAAGCAATCGAAGATATTTCACAGAGAGATAGTCAGAGAGAAGGAGAGTTCTACTCACGACGAGTCGAAGAGAAGAAGAGGATACTCTGATCAAGTGGCAGAAGAGGATTCGATTACCCGTAAACATTGCGTGTAGGAAACGAACACCGGGTAAACATTGCGTGTTGTGTCTTGTTACTTGTTCATATCGATCTGCAAAACGTACCATAAGCAAACACATAAGAACTTGAATCGGATCTAAAATCAATAAGCACGGGCTAAGAGAATCAACACTCTTGTTTTGGTTATTGGTCTGTGATCTTATTTTTATTATATCTTGTCTCTGAGATGGAAGAAACTTTGTATGCAGTTGGTTCACGATCTTGAGGATCTCCTGGATCGTGGTCTTTGGATCATCTTTTGGCTTTGGCACCTGTTGTGATAACTCCTTGGAACCCATGATAACCTACTGGTTAAACCCTTTCTCCTCAGCTCTCAGAAGAAACATAAAGGCACACAAGACTCAATAAATAATCTCTAGATCAATTTTCATGAAGAGATTCCATAAAATAACCAAATAAGTAATCAACTTAAGCTAATTCGTAAGAAAGATTTAGTCTTTTCTCTATTGAGCTTTTAACTTTCTCATAAATAATTCAAAAGATCATACATTTGTATAAGAAATTTTGTTTTTTTCTTACTTTTAATCTCTTTCTTTATCTGAAAGAGAGAAAAGTTCAGAGTACCCCGCAACGGCTGACAGTTTCTTCACCAAATTTTCAACATTTTAATAATCCTCTCTGATCCTATTTATTATATATATATATATATATATATAAAGAATTATATATATGAATCATATAGTTCTTTCATATTTACAGTTTTTAAATATTTTTATTCAAATTAATTATTTAGTTGTTAAATTTTATTAAAACAAGCACATCTTTATTTTTATATTTGAATACTAAAGTTTTAACAATATATAAAACTTATTTGAAAATTTTGAAATTTAATTTTTTATTATTCTTACTAATCAAATCGAACATTCGTTTAAAATATAGATTTTACTGGATTTTCGAAAAAGTGGCGGAACAAATCAAATAATAAAAGTTTTGATCTGAAAAGATCAGATTGGATGTGAAGACCGTTTTGCTCTTCGAGGTAGTTTTTGAAACATGCTATTCTCAATGGTGAAGATTATGTCAACATCAGTGGATTAGTCAATATTTACTACCTCTATTTCGGGGGAATAAGTAATTATTCTCTGATTTCACAATTATGTATGTACTGAGCAAAAAAATCTAATAGCGGATAAACTTACATGTGGTGGTCAAAGTTCTCTTTCTAATTTGTTGTATCTCGATTCTATTCTGCTAATATGGGTTTTCGAATCAAGTGTTTCTTTCAGTTAGTGTAGTTACACTACAAGAAAATATGAGCATAACGACTAAAATATTAGCCGTAAGGCCGTCATTAAACGTACATTACGACTACGTAACCACAATTTAACATTCGTCGTTAGTAGCTCGTCATAATGGACAAATTGTCGTACAATCGTCGTAAAATTTATGACTAAACATATTGGTCGTACATACGACGTAACATAAATCATCGTAAAGTGGACGTAATCTTACGTCCTAGCTAGTAGACGTACATTAGTCGTAAAATATCATAGTTATAAAGTCGTAATAAATGGAAGGTAAAATCATGTTAATATGTCGTATTATTTACGACGAATTAACATCAATTTTCGACGTAAATTAGTCGTATAGTTTAGGACTACTTTACATTGATTTCGATGTTAATTCGTCGTAAAGTTTACGACCCTTTTATGTTGATTTTATTAATTTTGGAAAGAAAATTACTAATTTGAAATAAATATTTATAAAAATAATAAATTTTATTAAAATGATTGAATTTCGGAAATAAAAACAAAATTCTAATATATAAATCCAAAATATAGTAAAATATAATATAAATCCATAATATTAAAAATATACAAAAGACGACTAAACCTAATTGTTAAGGTTTAGGTCATCGAATATTTGGGAACTATGTTGGTCCGCTTGTCGCTCTATCTTTGCCTTCTCTTCGAGAGTGGGGTCCGGGTTCATGGTCGGACGAACATTATGCCACATTTGTGCAAGCGTCGCGTTTGTCTCAGCAATAAGATCGAACATCCCTGCCATTGCCCTAATTTGGGTCCTGTTGGCCTGGTCGTTCGTTCGGAGCTTCGCTATGGTCTGGTTGGGAGCCATCAAATCTTGCCGGAGCTGAGAATCGTCTTGCCTTCTTGCACCATAGGCTGCTGTCATCCTCGGGACATCGTTTACCGTACCAAGCTCGACCATCCGTCCCCTTCTCTTCGGGACAACCTTCAAAATGATATGAATATTAAAAAAAATTAAAGTTTGAATGTAAGCAAAAATATATTTAAATACCAAAGAAATTTTTACCTGCTCAATAATTTTGTCCTGCTCGACGATGGACAACTGGACCGGTGGGGCTTCCGAATTTTGCTGCAACAACTGGGTCTGGACCTCTTGGATCCGAGCCTCCACATCATTGTACATCCTTCCGCTCGATCATCTACAAACGTCTCATCGCCATGCTTGTGTGTCAACTTGTAATGCTGGAAAAGAGATGGTGGTGCTCCTTCCCGAGCGGCCTTTAAAAATTATATATAAAATTAATTATGCATTAAAAAAATTAATTCATTATTAAAAAAAATATAAAAGAAAGAAGAATTACAATTTTTAGGGTCACTTCAGCATTTGGGATCTGCCCATAAGTGTATGGACCAGCAGAAAATTGCTCTCGGGATCAGGCGTCAAGCGGGCGGCGGAGCAGTTGGCGGACGTTCGAACTGACTGAGTCCTAGCCCAATAAGCCTTCGGAAATTTCCAAACGTAGTCACTGATGAAGATGGGCTTTGAATTATCCCCGAAAACCCTCCACTTTTCTTTTCAATCGCCAACAATGTTCTTCAGGCGAGCCATCGCCTTAGCGTTGGACGCTGGCTTTACTTGCTCGTTGACAGTGCTAGACCATCTCCAATTTTTGCTGGAAAAAAGCATTAAAAGGAATAAATGCATTTAAAATCATAATAAATTAAAAATATAACATTTAATACTTATTGCAAAACACTTGTACCAAGTCCTGCAAACGTGGTCCGGTGTAAGAGACTAGTTCGGTTGCGGTTTCCTGAAATTTCCCTTGATGATATCGGCAACGCTCGTCCCAAGCAATTTTTCCGTTGGAAACCTAAAATTTGAAGAAGAAATATTAGAATATAATATATAATAGTTTTAAATGCAATTACAATTTTAATAATAAAAATAGATTAAACTTATCATAAAGTATTAAAGTGTTTGGTGGTCGATTGGGGTCGATGATCTCTAAACTTTCTCGCCCCCGCATCTTGAGAAGGTCTTCCACCGTAAACCTAGCATACGGAGAATCCGGTGGCATCATTAAATCTGAATGGACACCTAGAGGAGCCGGAGAAGCTTCAGGAGCTGGGGCAGGCTCCCCAGGATCTTGAACAGGCTGTAGAGGAGGCTTATACGGAGCAGGAGGCATAAACGGGGGATGAGGATGAGGAGGAAGAGACATAGACGGGGATATTCCTTGAGGTTGGCTCTCAGGGACAAACTCTTGGCCGGATCCAGTGCCGGAGCTAGAAGCTGAATGATCGTCATTCCCACCGAGAAAAGTAGACCCATAAGACGGTCTAGCATTTCTAAGTCTCTTCCTACCGCGAGCAGGAGTACTCATATCGTTGTAAACTAGAAGGTAAAAAAATTGATTAAAAACAAATTTAATCATTTACTCAAAAAATCTAAAACTAATTGCAAACTTAGTTGAATTATATCCTAAAACGAAGCAAACCTAATATAATTCCATCCTAGACTAACCACCTAAAGCTAAACAAAAACAATTTCCTAGATAGATGCTAGAGAGATGTTAGAGAGAGACTAAGGAGCAACTAAATGGCTTCGACTTTTTGATGTTTATATAGGACTATGGGGATCATCTTAAACTAGAGGGTAAATTACGACTAGGTAAGGACGACCTGCGTTTTTGCATTACGACGAACTAAGGACAATCCGCATTTATGCTTTACGACGAATTAGGGACGATTTACTAATAAATTGAAGAGAAACAGCCACCAGAACATTTCTTATCAACTCCATGTGTCTTTACGCGAAGTTGATAAGAACTATTCTGTTGACCGTGCACTCTCATCTATCATTTCTTTTGTTTTTCTGTTTGTATCTTTAGAATGGGAGAGTGGTGCATATTTATAGGAATTTGTAGTAATCGTTGTAAAGGCGAAGTAAACTTACGACGATTAAGGACGACTCTCGTTTATGGTTTATGACGAAATAAGGACGACTCGTGAAAAATAACATCTCAGTTACGACGAATAGGGTATGACAATTTAAGAAAGACCTGTGTTTATGGATTATGACGAAATAAGGAGGACCCGTGAAAAATAACATCTCAGTTACAATGAATATGGTTTATACCCTAAAATCAAAACCCCAAACACCAAACCCATAACTTCTAACTTATAAAACATTACTTCTAACTCATAACTTCCAAATCACAAACATGTAATAATAATTGTTTTCACTTGATGAATGTGTTAAACACATGATTTACATAAGCTTAAAATGTTAATGCAATAACATTGTAACATAAATTCACTCGTCTTCTGAACAATTACTCGGGTCATCACTAGGATCATCGCTTTCTTTGAATTCAGCTTCATTGGTTTCATCCGCAGTATCATCTGCAAGATCTTCATATCCCTGGTTTTGCGGATCAATAAGTAAGATTTCATTTGTGGGTTGTTCGAGTACTTCCACTTCATTTACGGAATCTTCTTGCAAAGGCGGTTGTTCATCACCGAATACTCAGCCCCGAGGTGTAACATTTATAGCGGCTAACCAAGATATTCCAGATTGTCTGATTTTCGGATATGTAATAAAAAAACTTGCTCTACTTGAAATACCAAAATATAAGGTTCATATTTGTTGTACCTCCGTGCAGCATTGATATCCAAAAATCCAAACTTGTTATACCGAACACCTCTATTGACTGTGGGGTCGAACCTGTCACATTGAAGACGACACATTTTATCTTCACTAAACTGGGGAAATCTACTTTGATTATCTCTTTTAAGATCCCATAGAAATATGTTTCACCTTTCACACATATTCCATATTTGAATGTTGCTCGACGACTTCCATACTCATAAGTGTGGAAAGTGTAACCTCGAGTGAAATACATTGATGTTGTGGTGACCTTAGCGATCGGAAATTGTATCAAATAGTGAAACACCGGAGGGTGGAATGGATCATCATAATCAACCTATAATTTTTATAATACTTAATTAATATTACCTTTCAAACTTAATAAATATTACCTTAATTATATTTTGATTTATACATGTGTTCTTAACCACGGCATGGAGTGTTGCTCTTTCCTTAGATCATTAATTGATATTTATGGTAAAATCCCTTCAACCTGAGCAACGAACTCACTGTTGTTGCAAATGATCATTTAAGTAATGAAATAACTATATACATGGTAATATCAAATTGCAGAAATATATTTAATTACCTTTCAAATGACTTCATCTCCTCGCAATTAAGGAGTGTATATGTGTGCGCACTGTGAGCGTCTTCTGTACTCGACCACCAAAATTCTTTAAGTTTTCTGCCTAGACGTCCAGTTTGACGAAATATGTCTGGAACACCTTCTCCAACATATGTCGGCATAACACCACCATCATCATATCTGGTAGGAGCCTTGTTCCGTGTATGGACTTGGGACCCAAAGTAGTACGACGTGAAGTGATATGTTTCTTCAGTCAAACTCCTAGCCACAATTAAATCTTCGACCTTTGCAAGATTTTTTGCTTTCCTGTTTCATGGATCGCTCGTAATGATACATCCATCTGTGATAAACAGGCCCACAGAGAAATGCCTCATACGGGAGGTGGACAACCAGATGTTCCATGACATCAAAAACCGACGGAGGGGAGATTTTCTCCAAATTGCACATTAAGATCGAGATATTCTCATCAAGTTTTCTGATCACATCTTTAGTTAAGGTTCGTGTGCTAAGATCTCTGAAAAAAGCTCCAATGCATGCAAATATATTGTACAACGAAATTAATAATGTAAATATTTTTTAACAAATCTGATGAGTAACTTCAACAAGAAGTAAGTTTGTTACCTGCAAGTGCTTTGTGAACATTTTTGGGAAGCAACTCCGCAAATGCAAAAGGTAGTAGTCATTGCATAAACACTTGACAGTTATCACTCTTCATCTTTGAAAACGTTTGTCCCTGCTCAACACATCTTGATAGATTTGAAACGTACCCATTTGAAAACTTCACGTCTGTTGTGACCCACTTGAACAACGCTGCCTTTGCTTCTGCTGACAATACGAAAATGGGAACCAGAATTTTCCCATTGTTTTTAATATGCAGCTCACTTCTTGACCATAATGCAGGCAAGTCCAAACTTGAGTTCTTGTTATCTTTTGTCTTCCCGGGGACGTTCAATAATGTGTTGATGATGTTTTCAAAGAAGTTCTTCTCTGTATGCATCACATAAAGATTGTGTCGCAGAAGGAGACTCTTCCAGTATGGAAGTTCCCAAAATATACTTTTCTTGTGCCAATTATGATGTGTCCCGTAACCATCAGCCATGTTCGCAAGAGTATACGAATTACCCCCTTTGGGGACTGTTTCTTGTGCACCATAATAATCAATATCCTTCTTGATTTCCTCTCTAGATAAATATGGTGAAGCATTGTCCCGAACAACCACTTTAAACCTGAACAATGTCTTGTTTCTTCGGTACGGATGGGTAATGGGAAGAAATCTCCGATGAAAATCAAACCAAGACGTCTTCCTACCAAACTTCAGCTGAAATGCGCATGTGTTTCCCATACAATAAGGACAAGCTAGCCTCCCATGCGTAGTCCAACCTGATAACATCTCATATGCAGGAAAGTCACTGATGGTCTACAAAACAACTGCTCGCATTGTAAAGTTTGTTCTCGTTGAACAATCATATGTATGCACCTCTGTTGACCACAATTTCTTCCATTATTCTAAAGAGGCTGAAGAAAAACATCGAGGCACCACTTCAGATACTTGGGCCCGTGTATCAATATACTCATGAAAAGAAATTATCTTTCGATAGACATCTCTGGTGGAAAGTTGCATGGCGTCAGGATGACTAGCCAAAGCGAGTATTGTCTTCCAGATATTACAAAAGAACTAAATCCATATGTGCACAATCCAAGATAAACATTGCGAATGTTGCGAAAAATAGGGTGTACCGAATTCTAGTGCTTCCACGCTTTTGCATCTTAGGGATGATTGATCTCACATTCCTTTTGAGTATGTTTTGCATGCCATCTCATCGTTGTTGCAGTCTTTTCAGGTTGATATAATCTCTTCAGCTTATCCGTAATAGGTAAGTACCATATTTGCTGGTAGGCTATTCTATTCCAGTCACGTCCTTGTGGTTTATATCATGGTTTCTTGCAAAATCGACACTCCAACAATTTCACATCTTTCCTCCAATAGATAATGCAGTTATCTATACACACGTGTATCATCTCCGAAGGTAAGCCAAGACTATGAACCATTTTATGAATCTCATAATAAGTTTTAATACACAAACTTTATTCAGGCAAATACTCTTTAAACAACTCAGCACATGCATCCATACGAACTTCAGGTAAGTTATGATTTGTTTTGATATTCATCGTCCTAGCTGCCAATGACAATTTGGGAAGACCTTCTCTACAACCTTCATAAATTGGCTGATTAGTTGCGGCTAGAATTTTATAAAACCTTTTTGTATCCAAGTTAGGCCCCTCTACATTTTCTAGTACTCCCGCTACATTTCCAACTTCTGCAGCAACTACTGAGGATGTTTCACGAAATGCATCTGTAACCATATCATGCATCCTATCATGATCTACATGATCCTTGACATACATGTTTTTATTGTTCTAACATGGTATAAATATCCTAAAATCACTATCAAATTAACATTAGTCTTTAACACACAAATAGTACTCTTGCCAAAAGAGAACATGTGTAGTACTTAGAGATCGAATCCACAAAGAGCAATGGCCCAGAATAGATTTCTTATTTATAAAGATTAAGTTATGTGAATATATATATTGGTGGCAAACAATCAGTTAAAGAAATATTCCTTATCAAGAAATAGAGATGCAATATGGAAATATGATAATAATGCAAATATGGAAATATTATAATAAACTAACTTGATGCAAATGTAAATATGTTAGATCTAGGGTTGAAAGCCTAATGGATTATAGTGGATAGGAAGCACAAATATGTAAATATACTAGAACTCAAATATTAACTATTCTGACTCTTTTAACTCCAATTCCCGTATGCGAGCAAAATGAAAGACCATCGATCGAGAGCTATGGCCTGATGTCAATCGACGGTGAAATCAGAAGGAAGTGTGAACGAGATTTGATAAGTCAACCAGGCTTATTAGACCAGCTCTCGCATGCGGCTAACAGTCTAGTTCAATGGAATCTATTCTGGCACATAACATACTCTTGTTCTCGTCCTTGTCCTACTTTTGAGATCCTAGTTAGCTACTCTAGAATGCAAGCATTAAGCACAACTCAATTGATGAATATTAACTTAACTAGCAATATTATTTTTGGGCTAATCCATTATTGCTATCATTTAACCTTAAATCTAGTTGATAACTACTCTGACATAATAAAAGAAAGAACAATAAACTGAATATAATGCATAGATAAAATACTATGGTTCCAATACAAATCTTCCTAAGGAGTTATGAATCTTCTCCCCTAAAAAACTAAAACTATAAAACTTTGTGATTTGTGTCAAGCCTTGCCTACGCTTGTACTTGCACACTCTGCATGCTCTCAATACATGAACATAACTATAAAAACCCTAAAAACTAGGTCAAAACTCGTCCAAGATATTCTTGTCATTTGTCTTCTAAACTTGGGATTTTCAATCGGCTGTATTGCGAGTTGGGCGTCGATCGATAGCAAGTGTGCAACATCAATCGACCTTGGTCTTCATCATCGGCCGACTCCAAGGCTGTGTCGTCGATCGACGAAAGTCTTGTACTTCGACTCCTCAAATTGTCAGCTACATATTCTTCTCCTCTAAATGCTCCAAAAGCTCCAAGTATCTCCATTTATCTCCAAAACGTCCTTGGACTTGTAAATACTCTAAAATATATCCTAGACACACATAATAGACCCTAAATAGAGCCTAGAACATATCCTAAAACTGGTATAAATAGGCTATATCAACTCCCCTATACTTTACATTTTACTTGTCCTCAAGCAAACTAAGCCCGTGAAAGAGGTATTAAAAACCGGAGACTCACATAATGTCTAAGTATAACTGTCACCTTACTTTGTTCCAACCACATCCTATTAAGTCAATCACATAGAAACTTTATATACCATATCCTTGTATAGCAACCAAATCCAGTCTACCAACAACTTAGCAAATACTAGTCTGACGCACCCCTCTACTGTTTTAATTTCTTTGCATAAAATGAAAGTGCATGCTTTACCTTGGGAATATCGATCAAAGGACATGGACTCTACCTCTGCAAGTATCTAAAAACCTAGGCACAAAATCTTCTCTGATTTTTTTCTTCCTCTTTTCTCTCTGAATCTTTCTACATCTCAAATTTAATGGACAATAATGCTGATATAGTCCATCTTGCCATCTCATTTTTGATATTCCTCTTCTTTTCTTTTCTTTTCTTTTCTTTTCTTTTCTTTTACTTTTCTTTTCTTTTGCTTTTTAGGCAAAGTTGTAGACGAATAGTGGGGTCATCGGTAATGTACCTACCCCTAGCTTCAAAGAATATGTGATCGTTCCTCCGAATTAGAATAATGGGGTCATAGGTAATTTACCTACCCCTCTACATCTCGGGAAGTCATCTCAATCTTTTAAGCTATCCAGTAGATGCTAAAGAGAAAAAGAGAAGGGAGCAAAAGGTGCAATGGCTTGTACCTACATACTTGCAGAAGAAATCTGATCCAATGTATACCAAGCCCCAAAGCAAGCAAATAATGTCATGATTGGTGTTGGAAATCAACTTCGGTTCCTTCAAACTTTCTAAGTAAGTGTGATATATTGGCAGGATGATCCATGTGGGAACCGAAGTTTGCATTGTCGATTTCCATTGAATTAGGAGCGCAGGGTAAACCCTAGTTTCCCAGAGGTTCCAGATATATATAAACCACACGACAATCAGTGAGAATATCCAAAAAAGATCGAAAAACAAAGTAAGAATCGAAAAGAGAGCAGATAGACGTCTTATTCTGAATTTACGTATGAGCTTTTACAACAGGATAGGAGCCTCGACTATGAGAGCTATCGGCGAGATCCCTAGTTCTAATAACCTAAGAATGCAAAACCCTAGTTGAGTCGTAACTCGAATAGCAAAAACAGAAAGTTGCCTAAATGCTCTAAGTGTTATGCTATGTTTGCTCTGATTGGAGATTTTCGTGTGTCCTCTGCATCATCACCCTTGAAGTCCTTATATACACCTCCATAGGAGGTTTGCTCTTTCCCCGTCTGCCCTTGGTCGAATTTATCGCTTTGCAGAAATATTCTTTTTTTCCTCGATCTTCATGATTATCTTCGGAAACTTAACATTTATCCTTCCATCCTGACATTTATCTTCCAAACTTAACATTCATACTTTCCTGAAAAATAAAAGATAAACCGTCACTAAGTTTGGGCTCGATTTTGGATAAAATCGCGAGTGGGCCTTTAGCCAAACTTTAGACCTCATCGGGCCATTTTCTGACTTAGGCGTTTCTACGATTTTATCGAAAGAAATTTGCTAAGACGACGTCGTCCGAGAATTAGGATCTCTCGTATGGGGCGTATGCCTCTAGGTGTTTAGTTAGCCATTACCGTCTCACACGATCGACCCGATCCTTTCTCGAGAAAACGAGTTCTTTCGGTAAATTTCCAATGTCAATCATGATCGAGACGGAACAAAGATAAGTTCGATCAAGTATCAAAAGAGGGAGTTAACGAGGACAAGGTGAAAATGGATTGATTGATCTTACTTACCGAACAAGCGAATCGGATTGCTCGTACCACCTAACTCTCCCGTTCAGCGAATTAGGTTTGTCCAACTCGCCGAACGGGCGAGTTGGTTGGTCCCTGCCATCCAACTCGCCATACAAGCGAGTTGGTCGGTCCTTGCCATCCAACTCGCCCGAACGGGGGAGTTGGTCGGTCCTTGCCATCCAACTCGCCCGT